>VMDR010009463.1:0-33343 GCA_007922815.1 Macrotus californicus
AAGTCAAGGCCCTCACATCTGATCACATGCAGTTCCCTGACAATGCACAGGGCAGGACTTCCCCACCATGGGACCCTCTGCCCTATGAGGGAGTAGATGACCCTGGCAGGCTGAGGTGGACATGGGGACAGTGTGCTTGGAGCTCAGCTCCCACAGAGCCCCAAATCAGGTAGATGCAGGGAGCGGGGAAGCTGTGCCAAGCTACCTCAATCATGTGTTCTCAATTGTGAGAGCTGTGAGCGCCAGGATGGGGGTGCAGTGGGGCTGGTTATCAGGCAGTGGGTTTAAGCTTCCCAGAAAGAAAGCAAGACAGACATAGGAGGGGACAGAGAAATAGGCTTCATGTGGTGTGTTGCTTTGAGGTTAGTTTCCAAAGAGAAGGATGACTTTTTGTTATGATTTTGACATTCTGATGGCTCAAATGGGACTCCCCTGGTGAAAGACAGTCAGTGCCCCAAGTTGTCCTTTGTTCCCTGTTGAGGCCACCGGAAGTCTACATATCATCCATCTCCAGTGCCCCCACTTCTTGCTAGTGCAGCAGCAAGCAGCCCTGTTTCCACAAAGATTCACTGTGGCAAACACTGACACACTCACAGCTTCAGTCAGAAAGCCCAAGTTCGTGTCCTGCTATTTCATGCTGGAGGTGGATAGATTTTTCCTTTTCACCTGTTGCTGGGGAACATTGCTCTCTGGGGAACTGAGGGGATGACACTGGAAACATGACTTTCTGGCATGATGGTAGCAAGGCTGTATGTTTGAGTCACTGCCTGAGGACAGTGCTGAGGTAGGTTGGGGCGGGCTGCTGTCCACCAAGTTTGTGGGACTCATACCGCTGATGGAGGAGTACCCTGAGGTTGTAATGTCCTTGCCCGGTTCTCTGCTGCTGCAGAGAGGGGGCTCAGGTCCTGGGGCCAGAGGTGCCTTGGTGCTTGGCACCATGGAATGCAGGTCCTGGCATCCTTCATCCTCCAGGCAGGCCTCCTCATCGCTTGATTCCTGGCAACAGTGCTGTTCCGGGTTGAGGTGCACCATGGTGACATCAAGGATGCCGCTGGGAGCTGTCACTACGGGAGAGGTCAGGCCACAGACTGAGCATTGGAATAACCCTGTCCATTTGGGACCCCAGTGGCCCAGGGTGCAGCTCTCACCCCGCTCTCTCGGCTACATATCGTGGACCTGGCTAGACAATCAGTCCCCTGTACTGATCTCCTTGGAGTTAAGTGACTCTTTTAAGCTTAGAGTGGCACCCAACAGGACTTAGGGGACAGTAGGAAGTGACAACCTGAATGGACACAAAAGCAAGCAATTGGAAAATTGACAAAAACTGCTTGAACTGGGCTTTCTGTGCCTGAATACATGGAGACAGTCTCCTGCAACCTCCCTTGGAGGCGTGCGTGAGGCAACCTCACACGATCCTCGAGAAAGATCTTATTGTGAATTCCAGACAGTCTCTTCCTCTTCCCCTGCCCTTGTGAGGCCCTTCCATCAACACAGGCCTGGCTGGTGCCTGACACACATTGGCCTAAATCCTCACCCTGTCCCCTCTGCCACCTGCTGTGGTGTCCCAGGGCTTCCGCTCTCTCACTTCTATGTCTGGACACGTTCTCCTGCGGCCCCTGGGTGGCTCTGCGGGCACGGGACTCACCGTCGCCCTCCTTCTCGCCCTCGCTTTCCTGGTCACCCTCGTAGCCAGAGCAGTAGTCTAGGTTCCAGTCTAGGAAGCTGCCCAGTAGTGTCTCCTCCTGGCTGGACAGCTCTGCAGTGGGTGTGGTGACGAAACTGCCCCTGTCCTCCTGAAGGCTGTTCTCCCGCTTCCTTTGACAGGGGAACCAGAAACCCAGTCACAGGCCGTTAGGTCTTTGACACCTGCCACCCTGCTCCAGTGTGCTGTGATAGAGATGACACAGCCACCCAGTGCCTGCCCTTTGAGTCCCAGAGGCAAGGCTGGAGGCACAGTGAGAATCCTGGCTTATCCGGACTTTGCAGGATCAATAAAAGTTCTTCAGGTGGGTGAGGGAGGGAAGGGAAGTTACTCTAGGTGGGACAGCCAGGACACTGAGATGGGAGAGACAGAGGTAAACGGGATATACACAGGAAATGAGGGTGGAGACGAGGGTGAGCAAGGGAGGATCTGAGGCCATTCATCAGGCACGGCCAGAGTGCAGGAAGTGCCAGCAGCACCATGGAGTAGAGGGCCCAGGGCCATGTGACAGGTATACGGCAGGGCCAGGGTCTGAGTCGGGCTCGACCTGTGCTCAAGCCCTTCTTTCCTCGGTACCAGTCAAAAAGCAAGAGAGGCAGCATGTTGGAGGGAGGACAGGGTGTGGGCAGTGCAGCTCAGGCCCAAGGGGCCAAGGCCTAGTTCAACTCAGCTTCAATTTCCATGGGATCTGTTCCTTCTCCCTGCAAGGCCTTAGGAGCCCCTTGTATAAAATAATGGAGCCCCTCAAGAAGTTGCACGGGTCGTGAGAGAACCCAGGCCCAGCACAGGGGAGCCACACTGCATCACACCCTTACAGACACCGGGCTTACTGACCTCTTGGTTCTCCTTGCAGAGGGCGAGCTAAGGAAGGAGTGAATGTCCCCTGAGTTGAGGAAAGACATGGGTTCTGGGCTGTCTTGTTTCACTCCTAGAGCTGCACACACCTGGCTGTAGCTCAGCACCTGAGAGAAAGGCGGGATCAGAGGGAGGTAAGAAGCCCCAAGGGGCAGACAGGGAACTGTCCTCACCCCGAACAAGAGACAGGGGAGGAGGGTGGCACCTCTTCCTGGCTGATCTCTTCGTAGCGCTTATCCTCAAACCTCTGTTTCACTGCGGTCAGAGAGACTTGTCTGTAATCCTTGGGGACGTCATCGTGGAAGCTGCAAACAGAGGGACACATGAGGGATAGTGTCGGGGCAGAAAGGGTTCTGGGACAGGCATTATTACCACTCCAAGAGACTCCCATTTTTAGCTTCCCTCACTGAAATGAGAGGGGACAACATATTTTCAAAAACAGCCCACTGATGGGAGGTAAAACGGGGTGCTGCTGTGGAAAAGTCTAACAGTTCCTAATAGAGTTAAACCTAGAGTCACCTGACCCAGCAGTTCCAGCCCCAGGTGTATCCCCAAGAGGAATGTGAACACGTTCACACAGAAACTTGTCTGCGACGTTGACAGCAGCACGATTCATTAAGAGCCACGAGATGGGAACAACCCAAACGTCCCTCAGGAACAAATGATAAACACAGTGTGGCCTGTCCGTGCAGCAGAATGCTACTACAGTGGAAAACATGAGGTGGAAGAGGTCAGCCACAGAAAGCCACGTATTGTACGATTCCATTTCTATGAAATGTCCAGAACAGGCGATCCACAGAGACTGGAAATAGAGGAATGTTTGTCTAGAGCTGGAATGGAGGGGAAATGTGAGGTGACACAGGTAAGGAGTGCAGGGTTTTTCTTTCGAGGGCAGTGACAATATTCTAAAATTGACTGGTGATAGCTGCACAACTCTGAATATACTAAGAGCCTGTTGAACTGCACACACAGAGAAAAAGGTTCAGTTTGTAAACAAATGGTTCCAATTTATCTGGTTTGGTAAAAAGAAACTCTGGGAGGGAGGGGACAACCTGGCAGGGACCTTTGGTAGCGCAGTAATAACCACTTGCACCCCTTGCATAAGCAGCCACGGGTCAGACCGTGCTGACCTGTCACCTGCACTCCTAGTCCGGCAGTTTCAAGGTCCCGGCGCCATCGGAGAAAACAAGGTGGGCTGAACCCTACATCGACCCTTGGGAAATGCTGACAGGTCCTCCCAAGGCTGGAGCACCACAGGGAGTGGGGAGAAGCAGCAAGTGGGCCAGAGCAGAGGCTGGTAAAAAGGAGCTGGAGCCACGGTGGAGTTTTCTGATCTCATCCCAGAAGGTGTAAGCAGAGGCAACATGCTCAGGGGCTTCCACTGCGGTAATCCAGGAGGTGGCTGGGGGAGTGGCCCTGGGCAGACAGTGGGGACTGAGGAGTTCAGGTTCCTACACGTACAAAGAAAGTGCATCGGCCTTCAGAGCCCCTGGGATGCAGGAACGGAGAACCAGAAATGGGCTGGCCTGAGGTCTCTGCTGGAATGATGGGGCCTCATCCACAGAGCAGCAAATGCAATCCATGAGGAATGGCCCCAGGAAAAGAGGGGCTCTGGCTTGGATAAGCTGGCAGGGGAGTCTGGGGCTTTGGGTTTACAGGTGTTCTGAGTCCTGGATTGGTTACATCTTCCAGGGACATCTGAGGATAAGCAGAAAGCTGGAATTACCCCGACTCTCATGCAGGGGGAAAGGGACATTGAGGCAGCATGGCCTGGCGGAGGAAGGTGGTCACTGGGGGCAGGGGCTTTAGTAGACATGCGTATGGTGGGGAAGGGGTAGGGACCAAAGTGAGTGGGCCAAAGGGCGGGAGGAGAGAGTACAAGCTGAGCTGAGATGGGCAGCATCTGGGTATGTGCCTGGAGGCCAGTCTGCTAGCTCCTGAGCTCGATCATGTGTCTTATACCGAAATTCCTACCCCTCAGGGAGCCGGTCTTGCTTTTTCTATTATGTTCAGCTGCCTGTGGAATGCGGCTTGGGTTGGAAAGAGCTACGGCACATACATTTAATGTTAAAATTGAGTGAAAAAAGCAATATGGCCCTGGAATGTTTAAGTGTCAACTCGGAGACGCACAACCCGATGCAGGAAGGTCTGTTTGGATTGATGGCCATGCTGTGAGAGTCCCCTCCCTTCCCCCATACTTGAGAACACAGCCCCTATGGCAGAAGTAGGGTGAGAGAATCCATTTCCTTTTATAGACTCACCACTTTTGGTGAAGGCTCAAGACACAGGGTACGAGGTCTTCACAGGAGAACCCAGTGAGGTCCCACAGCCAAGTGGTCCAAGGCTGGGCTGGGGAGAAAAAAAGAAAAGCAGGAATGGTGAGGCCGTTATGACACCCACCAACTCACACCCACAGCCCTGATGGTTCTGTGGTGGCATTTCCTGGAGCTCAGGGTTGCAAAGGTCCCCACAAACAAAGCATGCCCCCCCACTGTCAACAGTGAGGAAAATGTTACTTAAGCTAGGTGGGCCTAGAGGTGGGCCTTTCTTTTCTCCCCCTCCCCACTTATATCTGAGCATCATCTCCTGACTCCAGGAATTGCCCAGGCCCTTAGCTCAGCCTGCGCTGAGTGGCTGGCCTGGAAAGGCAGGCTGCTTACTCTGCCCGTGCGTCAGCCTTGCCAGCAGCAGGGCAGCCGCGGCCAGGTGGGCTGGGGAGTAGGCACCCAGGCTGGTGTGCAGCAGAGAGAGCTCGCAGAGGAAGCTGCACAGGTGCTGGGTTCTTGGCGCCACAGGGATCAGAGTCAGCAGGATGTCCTTGTAGTCGACCACAGTGGGGACCTAGACAAAACCGGGAGGTGGATGTGCGGTCTCAGCACACAGAGAGCTCATCCACCCACTCAACACAGCACAGGGTCTGGCATGACTGATGTTCAGGCTGGATGCCAGGGCACTCGGTGACAAGATGCCCTCTGGGTCCAGGGGGACTTCTTAGAGAAGCAAAGCTCCATACTATGAGGCTGCCCTTGGATCCTGCCACCCGCTCACGTGACCTCCACTTTGATTTACAAGGAATAAGCAAAAGGCCACTTACACGAATCTTGCCTTCCAGGGCGGAAATGATCTCTCCCATCATCCTCACCAGGTCCTCATACTTGTACGTGTTGTCTGTGAGCCACACAGCTTCCCGGATTGTCAAGATCTCTTTGCTGATGAACCTGGAATATCGAGAAGGTCGGAGTTGAGCCCAGTTTCCTCAGTGGGGCCATCCCTTTAGGCTTCAGTGACAGAGGGTGGGGGGGATATCAAAGAGTGAACCTGGATGTCTGTGGCTGCAGAAGGGGACGGAAAGGTCACATAACTCTGTCACAAGGGCTAGAAAGGAAGAGAGATTAGTGACACGGACCAATGGGAGTGACTGGGCTGCCTGGCACACAGATCTTTCTACAAAAGGCACCCATGAATGACGTGAATGGTCAATCCTCATAGAGACTGAAGGAGGGGGGTTTGCCCTGCTTTGTGCCAGATTCTATGGTGAGTATAAATGGCTTAAACCCAGGAGGCAGTGAGCCAGCAGCACTGAGCTGGAGGTGGTTTGAAGGTTTGTACACAGCACAGAGTCTGGCCACTGGAATTCCGATCGTCCCTTAGGCAGGTGGTCACCCTGTGCTCTACTCTCCACCAGAGCCAACAATCAGTGAACAAGCTGGTCCAGTGACCTGTTCAGGGTGCCTCCCCTTGTGAGGACAGACCAGGGCTAAGCCTGTGACCACTCTGTCCTAAGGACTCTGCAGCCCTCACGTTTGCTGTTGGCTTGACTAAGAAAGAGGAGGCATGAGGACCACGGGTGCTGAAAAGATGAGATGGAGGTGGGGCCGATGAGAGCCCTATGCTTGGAGCCGTGGCAAGTGCTGCCTTGAGAACAGAAGTGGGGGGATCTCAACCTCTAAAAAATTTTAAAGCAATTATCAGCTCACTGCTAGTCAGTTTGTGGTCCAGTAACTTAGTCCTTGGGGTCCCTGATGCCAAGGACATAATCATGCCACCTAGATCCAGGAGGCAGGGGCCTGTCCGTTCAGCCCTCTCTGGTGAGGAGATCTGGAAAAGTGAGGGGCCCAATGGTGTGTGGCAGTCTGCCCGCTGACACTGAGCCCACGCTCCCTACACCCATGGTCATAATACCCTGCTTCCATGACTACCCGAAGAGACCATGTTTTCTAGGTCCAAGTGGCCACGTGACTGAGCTTGCTGTGAAGGTAGACATGGTGACCGTAGGGGTCATGGGGGGTGGTGGCAGATAGTTAAGACAGAAATAGGTCTCCTCTGTGACCTCATGAAACAGAAAATCCATCCCAATGACATGATGAGCCTGGACCCTCGGCCTCTGGGTTACTGTGCAAAATAAATCAATCTCTCTGTAGTTTACAACACTGCATGCAATGAGCCTGTTCCTCATTCCCCCAAGCCTTGCAGACAAGGCCAGCTGGTCTGGAAAGCACTGCCTGGGGAAACGGCAGACCATTGGATTTAGGAAAACTGGAAAATACAAAATGTATGGTGAGAATTGTCATCCATATTTCTGCTAAAGGCAAAACTGGGTGGACGGGTATTTGTTAAAGGATAGCAGATTTCAGTAAATATAAGATGCTACAGCTTGAAAAGGCAGCTGCCAGGGGTTCAGGCTGCTGTGTGAGGAGGATGTGTTGTCTGAGTGGTTGGAGGGGGGTCGGCAGGGAGCTGGGTGGGGGTGTGACAGACTGTAGGTCTCTGATGACGCATGCTTGAGACACATTCTTGCAAACCTCACTGCCAACAAGCAGTCCTTCTGTGATCTTGGCTGGAGGTCTATGACCTACCCTCTTTGCTGAGTCACCCTCAGGGCCAGGGCAAGAGGGGTCTGGTCTGAGCCTGCCCAAGCAAGGCCACACTCTGGGTCCTGAGACCATGTGCTGGGACAAGTGGCCGCCCACACACCAAGGATGAGTACTCCCTAAAGTTAAAACCCCCATCTAACAAGGTGGGACACTGAAGGTTTATTTCACTGAAAAGCCAGCCCGTGAACTAGGGCACGGCCAAGGGGGTGTTTCTCACCGGGTGCAGATGACCATGCAGGCGATGCCCAGCAGCTGGAGCCTATACCGGGGGACCAGCCTCCTCCGTAGGTACCGGTCCACACACTCCACAGTCAGGTGAAGGCATAGGCTTGTGAAGTCCTTCATGGTGGCGACTTCTACCAGCCAGTCGATTAGAATGTACCTTTGGGAAGAACACCATCCCTGAACACTAGAATGAGCATTCATGAGTGTCCCGTTTCCCATTCCAGGTGCCTGTCTGTCCCAAGGGAGTGAATCACTCATCTGCACCACTGGTTTACCCAGGAACTGTCCTAGGCTGAGATACCATATTCAAGGGAGTAGGGGACCCCCACATCTCCCAACTCTGTATCTGGGAGGCAGGTAGGCTCATATATCTGTGTCCCTGCCTCCGCAAGCACTGGAAAGCCCTGGCACTCACAGGTAAGGGGCAAAGTAGGGGTGGGGGCAGATCACAGGAACAGAGAAAAGACACTCAAAGGTGTGAGAGCTTTGGCCTCTCTACAGCTCACCTGTGGGGTCATTTAACAAAACCTTTTGCACTGGAGCAAAGAGACAAGAACACAAGGCCTGACAGAGCCAACACACAAGGTCCTTCCTCGGGAGGGCTAAAACCTCGGGCCAGGGACACAGGCATTGCAAGGGGAAGCTACGTGCAACGGCAAGGATACCAGAGTATGGTAACTGCCTTCCTAAATAAAGGAGAGGGGCTGCAGAGAGTAAAAGAGGAAATTTGTGGTACTGCGGGCTTCTGTAGGCAGGACAGGGGATCCTAGTGTCAGCCCAGACAGAAGCATCTCTTACATGTGTGGAGGAAAGATGGGGTCAGAATGGTGGACTGGAAGGCGGAGGGAAGCAATGGAGGTGGAATGGAAGGGGGAAAGGATAAGGATGAAGGAGGAAAACAAGCCTTTATTTTCTCCCAGAAGGAAAGACGGCATGAGTGTCAGGTGTTTGAAATTTAAACCAGCCACTACTGGAACTGAAGAGGAAGCTCCCCTATACAAACAGACTTAAAAACTTAATGATCTGACTTATAAAAACAGACCAACCAAAGTATATACTTAAAATGGTTAAATCTGAAACTAATATAATGTTACATATCCATTATACCTCAGTAAAAAAAGAAAAAATTGGTGGTTGCCTGGCACAGAGGAAAACGGGAAGATGCTCAACTCAAGGGCTGAAATGATATTAATATTTCCATAAAATTATTTTAGTTCTTGAAAAGAAAAAAAACAAAGTAAAATCTGTTACACCTAAACCCCTCAAAATAGCAAGTCAAAAAAAAGGAGGGGGGAGGGCAGACTGAGAAGCACAAGATGTTATCAGTGTATTTCTTCCAACAGAAAAAGAGCTGAGAACAGTTGAGAGGGGGTTGCCGCCACCAGCACAGGATTCAAAAGCACAACAGCTTTGTGACATTTAATGTGGGGTCAAGCCTCTCAGGAAAAGCTAGATTCTTCAAAAAAGAAATGCTTACTGAACTTACTATGTGTTGGGCATTGCCTGCTGGAGTACAGCCAGAGCCTACCCATTTTAAATCCAAATGTATTTGAAATCTCTTGCATAAGCTTATTGATTCACATTTTCCATTTTACTACCATGTTCTGTGACTGAGTATACCAGTGTGTTATCCCTAAACCTTGGAGGAAAATGGACCTGCAGGAAGAGGTAGGTAGTGCTGGGGTTTCAGGCTGCTGGGCACACTGCAGCTGTCCCAGAGGGCATACCTCCCTGGGTCTGGCTGGCTCCATGGCCATGGAGTTCCACACACCAAGCTGATGCTTGTTAAGGATGGCTTGTAAAGAAAAGGTCATTTTTTGGCTTCAGAAATTGGGGATGTGAATCCCATCATTTTAGAAACAGGTCTAAAATGGTTTAACTTGTTCTGAGGCTTAAAAAGGAAAGTTAGAGAAAGCAGGCACTTTATGAGGGATATTGTCTCTCTTCAAAGCCCTGGATAACTTAGGCAGGGTTTAGAAAACACACACACAAACAAATGGGGGGATCCTAGTGGCGTTGACAACAGAGTGCTCTGTGGCAGGTGGCTTAGGTGAAACAGAAGTGACAGTTCCCTTTGCCCCAGAGACCAGTGGTCACTCTGCCTGCCAATCAGAAGCTCTGGCTTGATCCCCTCACCTCATTGTGTCGTTGAGTCCCTTCTGCACAGAAAAAACCTCCTGCTTATTGACAGTGTGGGAGGCCTGGAAGAGCTGGCAGACTATCTCATTGGTTGCTTTTGCTTCCAGTCCAAGCTGGTTTCCATTTGCACAGGCTTTGGCTAAAGACAGCTGAGAAGGAAAGACATGCAGGATGAGCACAAAGCAGTGGCTTTGGCGGTTTTCCATTTCCGAATGTGAAGGTCTGTTCAGGAAGAAGACACGTGTACACACATTTGCCCTCCTTATGGCTTCTAAACTTTCTGGATACAGTATGGCTAAGACTTTAATTATTCTTTTTGAAATAATACATTACATCGTAAAGAATTTAAAAAAGGATAAAAGGTACATGATGGAATGTCAGTCCCCTTCCTACCCTGGTACCGCTCCTTAGCCAATAAGTCTTTTGGCAACTTTAAAAAAAATTAAGTTTGTTTCTGTTCAACCCCCACTTGCAGGGGGGGGGGGAGGGGGTATGGCTTGCACATCCTGGTTACTTCACGGGGCAGCTCCCAATTGTGAAAGCTTGAGGCTCCAGGGGAAGCTGAATAACAAAGTGGCAAGGAGCAGGCTGGCGGCTCAGATGACTTGCCTTTAAAATCTGGGTCTGTTATGTGGCCACTGGCAAACTGGGGGACTGTTCTATAACTCAGTGTCCCTTTTCATGAAGTGGCATCCAGCACCTACTTCGGCAGACGGCTGTGAGGATTAACTGAGCTTTGCACAGGCCCCACCCAGCACCCACTAAGCTCTGAAATGGTTACCATCAACCATTTCTATGTATCTCCTTTTAGATTTTTCTATGCATTTGTAACTGTGTGTATATGCATTTGTGATCACAGTATCCTTGCTCGCCTAACAAGATGTAGTTCCTTAGGAAGTGAAATATTTATAAGCATGTTTCACCTGTTCTTCCTTTTCAGCTATTTTTGATGTATTTTATTTTGTGGGACATATTTGTGCAGCCTTTTCGGTCCCTGCGCCTTTCTGCTCATGTGGCCAGGCCCCAGGCATGGCTCTGCTACGCGTTTTGCTACTTGTGGCCCAAGTGCTTCCTGAAAGGCAGGCCCCGATGTTGATACCTACTAATAGGAACACTATTTTATTACATTCTTGCCAGCAAAAATGGCTATGGTTTAAGAATGTGTATTTCCTAAAGTTCTTAGCTATCTAGCCAAAAACACACATGAGAATATATATATACATATGCATGCATACACATGATTTGCCAATGTGACCAAATGTGGTCTCAGAGAAGCACATGCCCTTCTGGCCAGCAGTGACTGGAATGCTGCTGCTGTGTTTTGGCTAGTGTGTTTATTTCCTCTTTTCTCAGAGGGCACGGAGGCCCTGTGGACTACACCAGGGTCTTACTATTCTTCTTATTTTTTTAAATATTTTATTTTATTTTTAGGGAGAGGGGAAAGGAGAGAGGGAGAGAAACATCAATGTGTGGTTGCCCCTCGCACGCCCCCTACTGGGGACGGGGCCTGCAACTCAGGCGTGTGCCCTGATCGGGAATTGAACCAGCGACCCTTTGGTTTGCAGGCCAGCACTCAGTCCACGGAGCCACACCAGCCAGGGCTTACTATTCTTATTGATGAGTTTGAGCTTTAACTAGAACCACACTGTTGATTGTCATATGTCTTGTAAATATGCTGTCTGCCTTTTTGGACATAAACATGACCGTGTTTTGTGACATGTCTACTGCTTTGTGATTTCTTTCCTAGCTTTTGAGGACAGATGACGCTCCACCATCCGCTCGGTTGGTTGCGCTTCTACCTGCTTGGCTTTGCCTGGAAACCACAGCTTTCCAGCTGCCAGGGGAGTACTTAAGGAACACCAACTACAAAGCCCTGAGGTTTGGGTTCCCACACTGGATGACCTGGTGAGCAGGTCAGACAATGACAACAGGACAGCATTCCACATGCCCACCTGCTCTAAGGAGTCTTGAGTTCTGTTGCTGAGGTAGGCTTACCCGGCAAGACTTTAGGGGCCAGTATGAACTTTGATAGCAGATGCAGTCCACAAGCACTTAGAAAATAAGAGGCTGGCTTAAGGGCAATGGGCTTTGAAATGATAGGGTGGTAATGGGCAGAGATGTAGGAAGCACTGCCAGGCTCTCCTCCTGCATACCCTGGAGCTAAATTCCTTTAAGACCCAGCTCAGGCCTAGGCCAATCTTACTGCTTCCTGAGTGAGAGCCTGGGAAGTATAATGCCAGCTCCACCTCACCTGGGCTTCCCAGCAGCCTTTGGCAGCATAATCCCTGAGTTTCCGGAAGTTGTGGAGGCATCGCCCGGGATCAGACATCTGTCAATGGGAGAAAAGTCACCATGAAAAGACACTATGGTTGTGTCTCTGGAAAAACTGAGAACTCATGGGGTCCTTAAACGTTCCTCCAACACCCCCAGAGGGTTCCCAGCTACACTTTCTTCCCAGCCCTTTATCCTCCAAATGATGGTGGTCATTTCAGGGCACTGCTGTGAACGGCCTGCTATGCAGCGACTCCCAGGGGCCTAGGAGCTGTATGAGGATCCTTCTTGTGTGACAACCTCATCCAAGGGTCAGTTTGGAGACTGTGCCTTTGGCCAACATAATCCCCTCCTCTCCCCAGACCCTGGCCCACTCACGTCTATCAGTCTTTCACTTTCCCAGAGGAGGTATGAGCTGGTCAAACATCCCTGATTAGCAGACTCTTCAAAGAGGTCACGGGCCTGCTGCTTTTTCTCTTCATCCTGGAATGAGTCCAAGCAGATTATTCTTTTCTTACTCTCTTTCTGCTAAACGATTCTACTAACCATCTTCATCTCTCTCCATACCTCTTAAGTGATTGCATGCATTGCTCTTTAATAAAAATGAGTTAACTAAATCGGAATAGAAATGACTTCTTTAAAGAGACACAATTTGCCAACCAACATGGCAAGTGAATTCATTCACGAGTCCTGCCCTCACAAACTCTGCTTTCTCCTTGACCAGGTTAGTATTTGGCTCGGCCCTAGGCCACCCAGAGAGCCAGCCATCCACACCGAACTGCCCAGGTGGAGATTTGGGGGCTCCTCCGCCTCCTCCCTTATGCTCAGTGTTCCTCCCTGCTACTGTCAATGCACTACTTGTCACCAGAAGCCACCACCTTCCCTGAGTTTTCTGCAGAGGGGGTTCCTTAAGCACAAAGCTCATTAAAGCTTTCTCAAGAGTGCAGAAGTATGAAGGACGAGTGGGAGAGAGTCGCCAATAACCATGAAACAAGCCCCTGGTCCAGTGTATACTCGGATGTTCTGCCTGGCTCCACATGGCCTCTCACAGGCAGGACTCACTCTGGCTTTGAACCCTGGACACTCCCTTTTGCTGCTTTTCGCTTACTTTCTTGTCCTTGGTGTTTACGACTGCCAGAAAGGTGAGCAGCATGGAAATGTGAAGCTGCTGTATGGGATGGAGAAAACTCACCTCAAAGAGACTCAGCACCTTCCCCAAGCAGTGCAGAATGGAGGCTCTGTGAGTCTAGGAAGAAGCGAAGGAAGTGTGATCATCAGTGGTGAGGACACTGGGGGCCACCCCTCCCCTTCTGTGGGTCCCACGGCCCCCGACTGTCCCTCTTTGCAGAGGATTGACTGTTTCATGGAGCCTCTGTCTTGCCTCTCTGCTGTCAGTGTGTCTGCCGTCCAGCCCTTCATCAGAGTCCCCTGACCCCCAGCTCCAAGGCCACCTGTCCTGCTGGGTCATTTCCAAACACTCCCACACCTCCACTCTCGATTTTCTGCACCTCCACTTCCCGCAGGTCCCTGATTTTTTATGGTCCAGTGTCTCTGCTCAAGGTTTTCTCACCTCATAGGATGCTGTGGGGCTTGAATTACCCAGCACAGCCAGCCCTACACACGCCCCTTGCCAGCACTCACTCTTTGTAGCTGGCACTCCGCCTTGAGGCTCTCATGAACCACAGCCTTGCAGCAACTTCCAGACACTGACCACGGAGGGCGGATAAAGAGCCAGATGAAAGGCGTGGCACTGACATTTAGTCGCTCGGCGAGAC
This sequence comes from Macrotus californicus, assembly GCA_007922815.1. Classification (NCBI taxonomy): domain Eukaryota; kingdom Metazoa; phylum Chordata; class Mammalia; order Chiroptera; family Phyllostomidae; genus Macrotus; species Macrotus californicus. Next base: position 13,842 of record VMDR010009463.1, read on the forward strand.
TGAAGTAGTGAGAGGCTTTCAAGCCATTCACTTCTGCACGGGCCTCATCAGACACGGACACTGTAGAGCCAGACAGAACGTAACTCAGGGATGTCTCAAGGATAAATGGGGAAAGTTCTCCCTGGTCTTTTGTGAAAGTCTAAAACTTTAAGCCTGCTGTAGTGCAAAGCTGCTGGCATTTTAGGACAAAAGAGCCTCCAGGACAAGGGGCTTCTCCCTTTTCTTCCTCTACTTTGTGAATCATGTGCCCCTGCCTGGGTCTCCCCAGTAGCCTGGATTTTGAAGGCTGGGAAGGTGTTCCCTGTGGAGATGTCATATGCCTACCCTCCCTCCTGCTGAGAACTGCTGGCAACATCCCCCACCCCTCCCCACTGACAGGTTTCTTTTGGGGGTAATGAGAATTCCCAAAATTGGACAGTGGTGATGGCTACACAGCTCTGTGACTACACTAAGAAACCACCGGGTTGCATACATTAGGTGGGTGAGGGTATGTGGATGACGTCTGGGAACTGCTATCTGATGAGACGGCTGGGGCAGGACTGCCACTCTCCTGAGCCTGGAGGAGGAATGCTCATGGTCTCTATGAGTCACAACAGTCTTGTCAACCGACCCCGCGAGGGGCTATCTTTCAACAAGATGCCTGAGCTTTTCGAAGTAGGAAAATGGCTGCTATACCCAAGCCTTTATGTGTTTTGGGAACCAGGACAGGATGGACCCCAGGCTAGTTCCTTGATGTGCAAACAGGCAAGAAGTGGGAGAAGGCTGTACAAGATTCTTTCGAGGAGCACCTGACCTTGGGGGTGAAGAAATTCAGGCACCATGCTGCCTTTGGCCTGCTTGTACCTGCCTCCTGCTTGGAACCTTGGCTACCTGCATTACTGATACCCTACGGAGTCAGGCACGCTTTGACCACTGCCCCAAAGTTCCAGAGGAACTGCGGCCAAGGAGAGGAGCTGGAGTCTACGTATGCATTGTGGTGTCAGCCTGACAGAGCGGGGGCAGCCGGGGAAGGCTGGCTGTAGCCCCAATGCTGAGTCTTTGCTCAGTCATTCTTGGCTGACTGAAATGAAAGGATTTATTAAAATAAGAGGTGACTCTCCCAACCTACAAAATCAAAGTCCCTCAATGGGTCCCTCAGCAGGGCACCTCTTGGCACAAGCTCCCTACAGGAGACAGTAAGGCAGACCACCAGACATAGCAAGAAAAGCAACTAAATCACACACACTAAGGGCTCACTGTTGCTCTGAAACATCAGTGCTCAGTGGGTGACATCAGCCCCAGCCCTGCAAGGACTTACAGCCTTCATTGTAGAGGTAGGCTATGCCCAGCTTCACAGCAGCTTCAAAATTCCCCTTTTCAGCAGCTCTAGAACATTAAGAACAGAGAATACCACATGATTTTATCCCATAAAGGTTATGCTCCATCACAGCAATTGAAGCTCGAATACTTATTTTCTGGAGAGAAAATCTTTCAAGTAATGCAGTAATGTATCATTTCTCCATGACACGCTATAATGTGGATGGACCTTAAAAACAGGCTAAGGGAAAGCAGTCAGTCACAAAAGGCCACATGTTGTATGAGTCCTTAGATAAGATGTTCACAATGAGCATATCCAGGGACCAGAAGTGGATTAGCAGATGCCTAGGATTTGGGGGAATGCAGGTAAAACAGGGAGTGACTGCTAAGTGGTGCGGGGTTTCATTGTGGAGTAATGAGAAAGTTCTAGATAGCGTTGATGGTGCGTAACTCTGTGAATATATTAAAAACCATCAAGCGGCACACTTTAAAAGGGCGAATTGTACGGTTTGTGGGTTACATCTCAGGTGGCCTGCCTGGACCCACTGGCACACTGGGACAGTGGGTCTAGTCGGCACACACCAGGGTTCACGTTGACTTTGGCCCTCCCTCTGGGTCTCAACTCTGGCAGGGGTGGGATTAGCCAGTGAATAAATTGCAATAGGATTTAAATCACATTAAAAAAAAAAAAGATTTTATTTATTTTTAGAAAGAGGGGAAGTGAGGGAGAAAGAGAGGGACAGAAACATCGATGTATAAGAGAAACATCGATCGGTTGCCTCTCCCATACCCCCCACCACAGACCTGGTCTGCAACCCAGGCACGTGCCCTGACCAGGAATCGAACTGGGGACCGTTCAGTTTGCAGGACGACGCCCAACCCACGGAGCCACACCAGTCAGGGCTAAATCACACAGTTCTGAACCAAAGAAAAGAGGGCTGAATAAAGTTTCCACACACATGTGACCTGGGTTTGAGCCACAAGGGAAGGGTCACAGCCCAAGGGCTATTCGGAAGCACCACTGTGACTAAGGAGAGGCAGGCCTGTGCTGGTGGTGTAGATAACTGAGGAATGTGCTGGTAGTCAAATGACTCACAGGTGAGGCGACAGCCTTCAGTTGCTTCCCGGGGGGAGATAAAGCATTAGCAGGGGCTACTGCAAGAAGGAAATCATTCCCAGGTCAGGCCTTGGGACATAGGCTGGAATATCAGGAAAGCCCCCAAATGGGAGGAAACCAAGCTGTTCTCAGGGTGAAGAGATACCTTTCAAAGAGCTTCAGGTTCCTTGGAGAAGGCCACAGCTCTTGAAAGCTGGCACATGCCCACACACTGGCGTGGTTGTCCACCAGGTACTTCAGGTGGGAGTGTACCTGCAGAACAATGGAAAGGGGGTGGGTGGGGGAAATTAAGGGACCTCCCAGAAGCCATGCCTCTGAAGCTCTTGAAGACAAAATGTGTACAGATGTAGGGTCTCCTCTCCCCTTATCCACCCCAGTGGCAAAGGCCCCAAGTCTCTATGTCTCAAAGCGTTTGCTTTGAATAGGAAAAAGAGCCCAGAAACAAGTTCTTCTGTGGCTCTAAAGGTGGAGACAGTGGTCCTGGAAGGGGGAATAAAGCACCTACACCGATAAAGGGGATGACACCCCTGGAAGAGTATATACCTGCAAGGATCAGGGAAACCAAGTCTAATGGGAGCAGGTAGGACAGAAATCTGTTTTGTGCTGCTCTGCCTGGAGTCTTGCTACTGGGAGCACAGCTGGGGCCTGGAGGTAAACGGGGCTTCTGGACAAGACTGACACATGTGACGGTAGCCTGAGGGAGGACCTGGAGCCTCTGTCCTGGGCAGGAGCCCTGACCACAGGACAGCAATTTAAGCACTAATGTTCCCACTGCCATTGGCAACTCAGCACCCATGGATATTATAACCCAAGGGAGGGGGGCTTTGGGAGCTGGAGAAGTGGCTTCTTGTCTTCACACTAATTTACTATATGCCCTGGGTTAAGTTACCCAAAATGAGGCTGCAGTTCCAATTCCTGTAAAATAACTCCCAGAGTCCTTTTCGGTACCGAACGTTACATGGGAATTGTCCTCAAGAATATACTTTTGTTCTTTTTAATATTGTTTTATTTCTTCCATCCAGGTACTAACCAGGCCTGACCCTGCTTGGCTTCCGAGATCAGATGAGATCGGGCTTGTTCAGGGTAGCATGGCTGTAGACATATTATTTCTTAAAAATTTTTTTTTAATTTTAATTTTTCAATTACAGTATTATATTAGTTTCAAGTATAATGTCTTGTTCCTTAAGAGACGCAAATTTTACTGCCATAAGAGTGCTTGCTCTGTTAAACATCACAATGAGTGTGCGATGGTTCAGCTTTCCTACAATCAGAACAACCTCAAGCGTCTATTAACAATATCACCCTTGTTTCTCTGCCCTTTTGTAGCCAAAGTTCTGACATTTAAGAACATGGAGCCTTGATGGTGTGACCAACACCTCTAGAGCTGATACTGTTTTCATCTCGCAACTTACAGATCGAACTGCTAGGATGTCCCCAACAGAGAGCCATTTCAGGATATGAAAGAGCACATCTTCTGGGAGACTCAGGATGGTTAGGTTTCGGGGTCTCCTTCTTATTCTTCGCTTTGAAGAATAACAGAAACACTTGGCACACCTACAGTGGATCACTGAAGAAAAAGAATCAGAATAGTCTAAGTGATGTATTGGAAAGGCGTTGTTCTGATACGTAGTTATATCTGAAGATGATTTAAAGTTACTGTCCCCTGCCCCACGAAAGGAACCAGTCATACTTCTAGTCCCAAACAAAGAAGAAATAAAGGAGTGTATTATAGCAGAAGACACCATCATTCATTCAAATATCCAGTAAGCATTTACGGTGAACAGCAGATAATCATTTAACTTGGCCATGGGAAACTTCCTGTGGGATACTTTCTGATCCAGAGCCCAGATGACAACCAGGAAGGGAAAAAAGTAGCCGACGATGATGAAGTCTCTCAATGAAGCCCCGGGGACCCTCGCTGATCCCTTTGCTTCTATTTGCATACATAACTAAAATGCACAATGTTCAATAAGGATCTGTGGACGTGAACAATCTGGTGTTCACGTCCAAACCAGGAGGGTCAAGTCCAAACTTTGCTCCGCAAGGAAGCAAAGGCTGAACTTGGAGGCCAAGCCAGTCCCCGCTCGGCCCAGTATCCTCTGTCCCCGCAGGGGATCATTCCAACTCCAGCCGCTCCTTCCTCATTCCAAGCAGATGACTTAGAACTCCCCGCAGGAGCCTCCCACCTACACTTTACCTGGTTTTTCACCCGATCTTCCCTTTTGTCCCGACGGGAGGGGGCTGCTCTCCCCTGCACCACCCTGCCCCTCGCCTAGCTCTTCACCTGGGTCTCCCCATCAGCAGTTAAAGCGCGGCGAAAGCCAGATCTACACTCAGGGCGACCAGTTCCCACAGATTACATGGATTTCACCACACTGTCCTCATTCCCTTGATGTAGGACAGACACGGAAACGCTTAACCGCCACGGAGATTACCACCAAACCACAGCTGCGCTCACAGCCCTCAACAGGTGTCGGGACCCGCGCGGGGCTTTCACGCGGACCTAGGCGCCGCCTGGTATTTAAACCGCGCGCCGGGCAGGTCCCACCTGGATCCCAGGCCGGAAGGCTCGAGCTAGCCTGTGCAGCCTCTGGCCGCCCGCCCGCCCGTCGCCACCGCCGCCCGCGCCCCGTGATCCGCGCTCACCACCGCCGCTCCCCATCTCCTCCTGCACCGCCACCTCAGCCGTCGCTGCCTCAACTTAAGATGCTCTGGTCGCCTGCCTGCCCTGCGCGCCCCGCCCCACGCACGCGCAGACCCGCCCCGCCGCCCGCCCTAGTTTTCAAACGTGCCCAGCGCTCCCATTGGCCGGTCCGGGGGGGCGCGCTCCGCAGGTCAACCGGGCTCGGTTCCCGCCCCCACCCCACTCACCGGCTGCGAACGCCTCCGATTGGCCGCCCCGGGACGCGAATTCGAACGCCGGCGGTTAATTGGTGGAGCCCGCGAAGCCGCCCCGGTTCGGGTCGGGCGGGGTTACTGGTGGAGCGCGGTCAGGTTCCTTGGGCAGGGACTGCTTTGCACCGAAATGGCCCGCGCTGCCCTTGGCTGTGCGGTGTTTGGGCCTCGCTGCTGACTTCGGCGTATGAGGTCCTGGCCACCAGGACCCACCGTGCGCAATGGGTTGTCAGTGAAGATCTGTGCGGACGGGCTGCACCTCTGGGCCCTGGGTCTTGCGTTAGGGCCCGGTGCAGCTCGGGCCCCGACGGGCCGTCAGCCCGTGGTGCACGCAGACTAGCAGGCACCCAGGCGGCCCGTGATCTCCCACCCTCACCCCGGGGCCGCACCCTGCTTCTCGTTCGTGCTTCTGGCGAGGAGCCCTCGGGTTCGGGACCCAGCCAGACTGTATAAATTGTAATGCAGAAAGGAGTTGGAAATCTCAGCTTGAAATCAGCCCCCACGTTTGACCCTTTCTATCCCAGGAACGAGGCTCATCCTGGCCCCTTACTCCATTCTTGCCTCAGGGCAGCCTTAACTTTGACCGGATGTCCTCTCCCCAAGTCTGTCATTGCCTTCTAGGAGACCTTTTTTTTAAAAAAAAAAAACAAAAACCCGTCCTGGCTCATGTAGCTTACTGGACTCTTACACATCACATTGATGTTTCCCTCTCTCCCTCCCTTTCCGTCTCTCTAAAAAATAAATAGGTAAAAATTTAAAAACGGAAATGCACACCTGTTTGCTTTACTGGTTACTGCCAGCCACAGCTGAACATTCTGTTCATTCCGAAGTATCAGGCAGTGCCTGTCCATTGGCCTGTCTTTCAGGAACCAACTCACATCTCACTTCTTTCATGACACATTCCAACGAGGAAAGGAACGCAAGCTCCTGGGCCGTTGGATGGAGGACTGAGTGGTTTTGCCTAGAGAAGCCAGGGAATCTGGGTCAGGTCATGGCTCAGACTTCCCACAGCCTCAGTCAGCTGGGGTGTCCCCTTTGTCCTCCTGTCCCTCATGCTCACTGAACCTCATGGTGCCCAGGTTCCATGGCAGTGTGGAGCAGGAAATGGAGAAATGAGAAGATGGATGATCACAACAAGGGATATGAGAATTTCAGTGGTCCCCCAAAATTTCAAGGGACTGAGTCCCTGGACGTTGAGGGTGGTAAAAGAGGTGAGGGTGATGTGCACAGGAAGTCCAGTGGATAGAGCTGAACATGCTTGGGGCCTGCTCCCCGGATGACCCACATTGGGATTTGCCAGCAATCAGTGGAACACCCCTCATATTTCTCATCCTTCCTCACACCTTTGCTTCCATTGGTTATTGTTCCCCAATTTGTTATTTTGTTGTCCTCCTTCCCTGCATTGTTACTTTGTTACCAGTTTCCTCCAGGCAGAGGTGCATTCTTTCCGTGTTAGATTTTGGGAGCACCTTTAAGGCACCAATAAACTGGGTTCACCAATGAGTCACTCAGTCCTTCACCACTTTAACTTCCCTGGGATACTGCATCACTGAGTCCAAAACAGCATCCCTGGCCACTCAAAGTTCCTCTGCTGTACCTTGTCTTTTTATTTTTTTTAAATTTTCACCTGAGGGTATGTTTATTGATTTTTTTAAAGAGAGAGGAAGGTTGAGAGAGAAAGAGAGAGAGAAACATCACTCTGTTGCCTCCTGAAGCCCTAACTGGGGATCAAACGCACAACCTAGGTATGTGCCCTGACGGGGGATTGAACCTTTTTTGTGTACAGAATGACGCTCCAACAAACTGAGCCACCAGACCAGGGCTCCTCAGGCTTGTCCTTATCACTCTCATTCATTCAGCGATGAAGTTTTCTTAATTTTCAGGAAATGAGCGTTCTCTTCTAGGCTTGGCTGCAGCCACGCCTTCCCTAGCCTCCACCCGCTGCTCTAGCAGTAAGAGCCCTTAGGGCCCAGTGTGGGGAGAAACAGAGGGTGTGTGAAGAGCCCATTTCTCTTTGGGCTTCAGGAGGGTGAGAGAATGCACTGGAAAAGTCTAGACTGTGGGGAGCTCAGGGAAGTTCCCAGCTGGAATAAAATGGCAACTGAAAGCCTGGGGGTGAATGAGAAAGGAATTCAAGACTGGCAGAGTGCAGAGGGGAGAGTAAGGAAACAGGAAGTAGACTGGGAACCCAAATGATCCCACTGTTCAGAGAGAACGGAAGAGAAACTTACAGAGGAAGCAGAGAAGAGGCCATGGAGGGACAGAACTTCATGAAATGAGGAGAGGTCACAGGAGGGCCTTTCATCAGATGGCTGCAGGGGACATGTGAAATGCCACTGAGAAGTTACATAGAAAATTCAGGGAGAACCCAGTGGGTGTGGTGGCAAGAGATGTGATAATGCTGTAGTTTTGGGTGAGTGGTGATGGGAAGTAGGAAGTGTGGGCAGGGACAGTAGGTACCACTTTCCTGGAGCTAGGCTGAGAAGGGAGGGAGAAAACGACCGGCAAAGGAAGAGCTGAGGGGGCTTTTTAGAGGGGTCCAAAGTGACCCCCCTGGAGAGAGAGAGGCTACTTGAAGGGGCATGTCTCAGAGGAGATCCCCGTGACACAAGTGCACAGCCACATCCATCCACTCTCACAGGCTAGACAAGGCAATGGTCTGGAGCACCCAGGCCTTGGGTTCAGTGGTTCTTACACCTGAGCTGCATCAGAAGCGTCTGTTAACATGGGGTTCATTTCAATGCAAATTTCTAGGCCTCGTCCCAAAATTTCTGACTCAACAGGTTTGGGACAGGGACCATGAACCTGCATTTCTAATAAGTTCTAAATGCTGCGAATGTTGTTGTCAGCAAGGCCACTTTCAGAACCTCTCTCTACCTGAGTCAAATGCTGGCTCTGTACCTGCTGACCGTGGAAAGTTCCCGAAGTCTGAGTCTCAGCTCACTCATCTGGGCCGGGGTATAATGATCACAACCACTTTGCGGGTTAGAGTCGGGTCACAGGCAGGCTTACCCTAACATTTGCAGGGGCTGGGCCAGAGAGCAAATCCAAATATGTACCTGTTGAAAACTTGTGACTCAGGCTGCAAACTCATGAATCTGTCTCTTCTCTTGTCTTCAGAAGTATGACATCATTACAACCATAGTCCCCCTCAGACCACTGCTCCTTGAGTGGACACAGCAAGTTTTTCTCTGAGGCTGGTCTCAATGAGACCACAGGCCACCAGGTAGGACTCAAGGAACTTATTTTCCACTGAAATGCACCTGGGTTCTCCACCAGGCCATTAAGACAGGTGTCCTCAGTCTAGCAGAGAGCCACCCCAACCCTCTGCCCCAGAGCTAAGCTCACTAGGACCACTAGCTGCCTTTGTAACCCTTGCAGCCCATGGCAGGCTATGTACCCCTGGGCTAGCTGGCACTGAGAACTTTTTACTATAGCAAGAGAGACTGAGGGAAGTGGTGAGGGAGGTTGGGAGGGAGGTGACAACAAGGGGCCTGTTGGCTCTGCTTGCCTTTGTTTGTTTTCTACTTGGGCGAGGAATCCAGGGCAGGTGAAGCTCAGGAAGATGTCCTCCAGGGAGACCTGGCTGACTAAATAGTCATCCAGCATGTACTTCCTCTTGGCCTGCTCCCGAGTGCCAAATACCTATGGAGAGGGAGGAGGCCACTGCAGACAGTGGGCACCAGGGAGGGGAGAGGAGACAATGGAGGTGGAAAGAGGGAAGGTCTCTGGGGTTGTGACAAGGCCCCCAAATGGCTCATCGCTCTTTCAGCTGCCCCTGGAGTGATCCCAACAAGCCAGTCTGACAGAATTCAGCTGTCTGCAATCTCAGGGAGAGGGCCCCTGCTGAGGAATGGTGCCAGAAAGCAGAGGTCCTGGCTGGGTCCCTGGCTTGCTGTGTGATGATGCTGGGCACATGGTGTTCCCTGTCTGGGCCTGCTGCCCTTTCTGTGAAATGAGAAGGAGCTGATCTCCAGAGCCCCTTCCAGCTGAAACATCTTATATTCTATGAAATCCATGGGAACGTTGCCAGGGAGACATCAAAGAGGAACTGCAGCAGCACTGATCATAACTTCTACCCAAAAGAGAAAACTTTAGAAAGCAGGTGACATCAGAGCTATGCTCCCTCCCATGTCCAGGTATGTGCTCATCTTCACCCAGCTGAGGTCATCGCCAGGCAGGTGATAATGGACCATCCCCTGGTGCTCATCTTCCAGGGTGCTGCCTGAACAAAGGAGAAATGTGTGCCCATTAAGGCCCAGCTAGGGGGCCAAGGGAGGGTGGCCTGGGCCCACAGAATTGCCGCTCTCTTTGTAGAGGTCAGGAATGTGGGACTGGGTCGTGACAAGGATCAGATACATGCCTTATGTGCAGTGTCACACACCTGGGAAGGTCAGATCCACAAATGCCTTGAATTCCTGCAGTTCCTCCTGCTGCCTGTTGCTCCTGACGTTGGCCCGCAGGGAGTAGCTGCTGCCAAACTTGCTCTTGAGGTGCTGTGGGCTGCCCAGGCACTTGAACCGACCCTGCACCATGATGGCCGGCTGGGTGCACAAGGCCTCACATTCCTCCATGCTGGGAAGAAGGGGTGGAGGCCCGACACAGGGCTGGGGTATGCTGTCACCCACCCTCACTGTCAAAGGCTGGGTGTCAACACCCAGATCAGAGGTGGCCCACACATGCTATAGCCTGGGGATTCTGTATCCACTGATGTCAGGTTTCTCTCCACCCAGCCCTTCCCAGGCCATCCCTCCCACAGCCCCTGTCCTGGCTCATCCATTGACCCACAAAGCCCCCAGCTCTACCTATGGCAGGTGATGATGATGTCCTTGCCAGACTTGCAGACTCTTGTCACAGTACCCCAGAGAAGACGCCAGCCACGGGGTCCATGCTGGCAGACCTCTCATCCAGGAAGATAACTGCAGGCATTCCAAGCAGGGCAATGCCAGTACTTAGCTTCTGCTTGTTGCCACCACTGTGGGCAAAGGGGGAGAAAGGTTGGAGTAAATGGCAACTGTCAACCTCCAGTAGTCCAACCCTCCCCCCTTTTGCTCCTCTGTCCAGAAAGTGCTCACGCGGGGCTTTTAGTAATATGATCCACCACCTTCCCCCAGGATGGCATTGTAACTTAGCTGTCCACTCTGAATGGTGTAAACCATTCCCCTGGACACGGGGATCATTCCAGGTGAGTATACCGTCAATGAGTCTTCTTTGAGGATCCCTAGAGGTACTGGGCCTAAGGGCAAAGTAGCATTTTATTTATCTATTTTTAACGTGTAATTTTTTTTATTATCCTGTAAAAGGTAATAGAATATACAGAACAAAACTTTCCCTTTTTAAAACTAGTTCTACAAACCCATCTTATGGCTTATATATAAATACTCTACTCTTTCGCTGATCATAATTAGGTGTGTAAGTCCAACAGTGTAGCCTTCTAACTGTCAAAAAAAAAAAAAAAGAAGCAAAAAACAAGAAAAGTTTATCCAAGAGGGGAGTGTCCTTCTGTGTTGCTCATCTTGAATGGTCACAGGCTTCTGTGGGTTTTGGGAGGAATCGCTGTGTGCGCACGTCTGTGGAAAAGTGCTTTAGACTTGGTTTTCACAATAATTTTTACCCCTCAAAGTTATAAATATACAAAGATGCATCCTTCACAGAATTCAAGTACACATCAATTGGTTTGAGCTCATTTCAAATACAGAGAAAAGTATGGCACCAAATAGAAGCCGTGATGTGGTTTTCTTTAAGTACACTGAATCTTGTATCACACATGTGAGCATGGACTTTATTATTAAGACTTTACAGTTCTGGCCAAGATGGAGGTGTAGGTAGACACACTGTGCCTCCTCACACAACCAAAAGAAGAACAACAACAAATATTAAAACAAAAAACAACCAGAACTGACAGAAAATCGAACTGTATGGAAGTCTGACAACCAAGGAGTTTAAGAAGAAACAGTCATACAGACCGGTAGGAGGGGCAGAGATGGGCAGCTGGGGCAGAGAGGATTGCGGGAGAGGACTCACAGCAGGACAGAGGCTGGCAGACTGGGCGAGGTGGCTGCTGGCGGATTGGGCCATCCCACACCCACGTGCGGATAAACTGGGAGGAACAACTGGGGAGCGAGACAGACCCCACAACCCAGAGTTCCAGCTCGGGGAAATAAAGCCTCAAAGCCTCTGATTGAAAACTCCTGTGGGGGTTGAGGTGGCAGCAGCGGGAGAAACTCCCAGCCTCACAGGAGAGCTCGTTGGAGACCCACAGGGTCCTAGAGCATACACAAGCCCACCCACCCGGGAGTCAGCACCAGAATCAGCACCAGAGGGGCCCCATTTGACTGTGGGTAGCGCGGAAAGTGACTGAAAACCGGCAGAGAGCAGAGCAACCACCATTGTTCCCTCTTGGTCCCCTCCCCTACAAACAGTGTCACAACGCAGCGACAGGCTGCCCAGCCCTGGTGAACACCTAAGGCTTCGCCCCTTGCTATGTAACAGGCATGCCAAGACAACAAAAATGGCCCAAATGAAAGAACAGATCAAAGTTCCAGAAAAAATACAACTAAGTGACCAAGAGATAGCCAACCTATCAGATGCACAGTTCAAAACACTGGTAATCAGGATGCTCACAGACTTGGTTGAATTTGGTCACAAATTAGATAAATAAATGAAGGATACGATAAGGGAAATGAAGGAAAATGTACAGGGAACCAACAGTGATGGGAAGAAAAACGGGACTGAAATCAATGGTGTGGACCAGAAGAAAGAAAGAAACATTCAACCACAACACAATGAAGAAACAAGAATTCAAAAAAATGAGGAGAGGCTTAGGAACCTCCAGGATGTCTTTAAACGTTCCAATATCCGAATCATAGGGGTGCCAGAAGGAGAAGAGGAAGAGGAAGAAATTGAAAACTTATTTGAACAAATAGTGAAGGAGAACCTCCCTAATTTGGCCAAGGAAATAGACTTCCAAGGAGTCCAGGAAACTCAGAGAGTCCCAAAGAAGTTGGACCCAAAGAGGAACACACCAAGGCACATCATAACTACATTACCCAAGATGAAAGATAAAGAGAGAATCTTAAAAGCAGCAAGAGAAAAGAAGACAGTAACCTACAAAGGAGTGCCCATCAGACTGTCAGCTGAATTCTCAGAAGAAACCTTTAAGGCAAGAAGGGGCTGGAAAGAAGTATTCCAAGTCATGAAAGGCAAGGACCTACATCCAAAATTACTCTATCCAGCAAAGCTATCATTTAGAATGGAAGGGCAGATAAAGTGCTTCCCAGATAAGGTCAAGTTCAAGGAGTTCATCATCACCAAGCCATTATTATACGAAATATTAAAGGGACTTATCTAAGAAAAAGAAGGTAAAAAATAGGAACAGTAAAATGACAACAAACTCACAGTTATTGACAACTGAACCTAAAACAAAAACAAAAACAAACTAAGCAAACAGCTAGAACAGGATCAGAATCACAGAAATGGAGATCACATGGAGGGTTATCAGCAGGGGAGTGGGTGGGGGGAGAGGAGGAAAAGGTACAGGGAATAAGAAGCATAAATGGTAGGTAGAAGATAGACAGGGGGAGGTTAAGAATAGTATAGGAAATGTAGAAGCCAAGGAATTTATATATATGACCCATGGTCATGAACCAAAGAGGGGAAACGTGGGTGGGAAGGTGTGTGCAGGGTGGAGGGGAATAAAGGGGGAAAATGGGACAACTGTAATAGCATAATCAATAAAATATATGAAAAAAAAGACTTTACAGGCATCTTTCCTTAGTTCAGCCAGCCCTGTTCCAAGCATAAGAGAGGGAATTATTCAATAACAAGAATAATAATAATAAGCCCTGGCTGGTGTGGCTCAGTAGACTGAGTTCCCGCCTGCGAACCTAAGGGTCGCTGGTTCGATTCCCAGTCAGGGCACAGGCCTGGGTTGCAGGCCAGGTCCCGAGTAGGGGGCATGCGATAGACAACCACACACTGACGTTCCTCTCCCTCTCTTTCTCTCTCTCGTCCCCTCTCTCTAAACATAAATAAATAAAGTCTTAAAAAATAATAATAAAAATCAGGCCTCTTTGGTACTATGATACAAATGGGAAACTGAACCAGGGACGCTTCCACTGGTCCCAGCCCCAGAATATTCCCACTAACATAACTACTCTCTTTTTAAAGAAACTGTGTGAGGAGGGGACTAGATTTAGAGAACTATTCAATACAAATACGAGTTTTAGTCTGTGTGTGACCCTCTGGGAGCCCAAGCAAAAGGCTCCACCCTGCCCAGGGCGGACCTTCACGTGGCCTGGGACTCACCCCCACGCTACTTCACGTTGCCCTGCCAGCCCGGCCTCAATGTCTTGCACTTGTCCTGGCCTTGCCTCATGTTCTTATTGTGGATGATGTTGTGGGTCCCCTTGTTCTTGTCTCTGGGACAGCTCACTGGACAGGGTCATAAGCTACTGCAGCATGCGTTCTTTCTCGGCCTGGGTAATCTGCTTCTCCTCACTGTGGTTCTCCAGGATGCCTTCACCGGATGCTCAGCGCTGTAGGCCGTGCACTCCATGCCCTCCTCCTGCAGGTTCTCTCAGATGTGACAGTTCACCAGCACATACACGGGCAGGCAGGCAGGGCTGCCATCAGCCAGGTGCAGCTCCTCCTTGGTCTTGGCTGGGTCATCCTAGGCTTCTTTGGCCCTGTGCTGCCTGCCACTCCTCGACCTCCTCCTTACGTCTAAGTATCTCTTCCAGGAGGGCGATCATGTTGGTGTACTTGAGTTCTGCAGCCAGCTGCTCCTGGCTTTGCATCTGACTCATTGCGGGTCTCTCCAGCCCCTCCTTGTCTGCACTGCAATGCAGCCAAGGGGTTGGCCTCCAGGCACCGGGCCTCCTTTCGGGTGCTTCCTCTCCTCCTCCAGCTGCAGGGCCAGAGGGCCATTTTAGCTAACTTTTAAAAAATGAGCACACAGCATTTACAGTGTACAGGGCGCTGTTCTAAACATTGCATAGATTAACTATTCTTCAAAAGACATAAGAAAACACAAAAACCTGCTTGAAACCAAAGCCAAGAGCAAGGGAAGAACCAAATACAACATCCCTGACACCTGGGTGTCTCTGACTTCCCAATCTGGGAAGTGGGGTGCAACGGCAAATGTTCAGGGGGTGCTATGCATAACTCTGAGAAAGATCAGGGACTCAGGGGGATGTGTGGCCGGGCTTTGTTTAAGCTAATTGGAGTTGAGTTAATGCCACTGGCGGCAGAACATTGAGAAATACCCGCAGGTTTCTCAGAAGAATGTGAACAGCTCAGATGCCTCAGACATGAGATAAGATAATGTGTGCTTGAAATGCAAGCCTACCAATATCAGAACTTTGTGTGGTGGCAGGAAGAAAGGTATGTCCTTTCCTTGTCAGGACAGTAATACCTGTGATGCTGCTGCCTGACCTCAGCCACATAACTGCCTGGGGCCAAGAGGAAGCAGTGCCTCAGGGCAGCCAAGACCATTGACCCATTCTTACAGGAAGGCTGCCTCTCTGCTAGTCCACGAGGTGGCACGAGCTCATGGGTCTCGCCCTACACCCCAGCACTGAGCAGAGCCAGAACGCAGCTTATTACTGGAGGTGGTAGGCCTGACGGAGCTCCACCTCTCACCTGTGGGTCCTCACCAGCTTATCTGAGTTTGTGTTCATGAGTAAGTCATCAGGAATTTGGTCCACACAGGCACTGATATGGCGCTCAGGGATGCCCCGAAGCTGGGGACTCATGACCAGCGTCTCCCGGCCCATCACGTGGTCCAGCAGGGCACCAAACTGGTGGCAATAGCCAACTCACTCCAGCGCCTGGGGTTAGAATGAGTCTGAGAGGGAGGCACATCGGAAGGAAAGCTGCCAACTGAACAACTGCCTCGGCCTCACCCCAGCCCAGGCTCCTGCCTCTGTCCTGTGCATACCCACATTTGCCACACACGCAGACATGTGCCTCTGGGGTGACTGGGACAAATATAGACTGCTGGTGTCTATAAACAGGTGCGCATGGGGCTGGAGGACCCTACCTCCTGCCCACCTGGCATGAAACCTCAGCACTCAGCATGTCCCTACTTCTTGTCACCTTTCAAGTGTCCGGTCAATAGAAGATGCTTTATTTTTTTCCCTTTTAGAAGTATTTCCTGTTAGACAGTTGGAATCTTTTGCTGTTCCCCTGCCTCAGGCCTTGTGTGGCCGTGCTCTCCCTGCAGAGGACCATTGCGTGTTGTTGCTGCCAAACAGTGTCATCCCATAACTTGCTTTTCTAGCTCAAAATATGTTTAAAGGTCTTCCTTGGTCAAAAACACAGACCTACTCTGACTCAGTTTACCTGTGACTCGGTCATCCAGGGAAGGCTTCTAGATTTTACCTAGTTGAATGTAAAAAAATTCAGACACATTTGAGTTATTTCCAGATTTCTGCCATTAGGAACTTCCAGGGAACCACACAGGTTTGTGCCCATGTTCGAACACTGCTGTGGAGTAGATCGTGAAAATAGAATGTCATTTTTGAAAACCGATAAATTTTCTTTCCCCATCTTCCTCCCCACTTGCCACAGCTGGATAGCTTGGGCTCTGGGGTGGGAGGAAGTGCTGAGAAGAAAACAGGTCACTTGAATGAAGATACTTCAAATATTTCACTATTAAATACAAAGATTTCTGGTAGACTGTCTTTATGGAGGGATTTTTAAAAAAAAATTTAGAAAGATTTTATTTATTTATTTTTAGAGAGAAGGGAAGGGAGGGAGAGAGGGAGAAAAACATCAATGTGTGGTTACCTCTCACACACCCCCAACTAGGGACCTGGCCCACAACCCAGGCATGTGCCCTGACTGGGAATTGAACCGGCGACCTTTTGGTTCTCAGCTCACGCTCAATCCACTGAGCCACACCAGCCAGGGCTGTCAAGGGATTCTAACCTCATGTTCCTTCTATTTCTAGTTTGCTAAAAAAATTTTTTTTTTAAATCATGAGTTGGTACTGTGTTTTTTTAAAATGCCTTTTTAGCATCTATTAATAAATATTTTTCTCCTTTCATCTATTAAGGTAGTGATTTATATTGTTGGATTTTTCTACTATTGAACCTTACTTACATTTCTGGGATAGCCTGACTGGATAATAATTTTTATCCTTTCAATTTACTACTAAATTTGTATTGTTAATATTTTATTTAGGGTATTTGTATTCCTACATAAAACTGGTCCATGCTTTATTTTGGGTCCTTGTCTGGTTTTATCATCACTTATGAGTTGGTAGGGCCCTATCTTCTCTCCCACGACTCTGAAGGGCTCTCCAAGAGGGAAATGGCCTGTTTGGTGGTGGTTGGTAGACTTGCCCATCAATCCCTTTCAGCCTAGACTTTTAAAAAAAATGTTTCATTTATTATTTTTAGAGAGAGGGGAAGGGAGGGAGAAAGAGAGGGAGAGAAACAGCAATGTGTGGTTGCCTCTCACATACCCCACATTGGGGAACCTGGCCCACAATCCAGGCATGTGCCCCATTCGGGAATTGAATTGGCGACCCTTTGGTTCACAGGTCAGCGCTCAGTCCACTGAGCCACACCAGCCGGGGTCCTTTTAGCCTAGACTTTTAAAAGAAGGGTTGGGTCTTTGACCATTATTATTATATATATATTTTTATGCTCACCAGAGGACACTTATGTTTGATTTTTTAGAGAGAGAGGAAGGGAGAGAGATAGATTGATGTGAGAGAAACATTAGTTGGTTGTCTCAGTACGCACCCAGACTGGGGATCCCTGCGGGGACTGGAGGCCACACACACCCCTGCCCAGGCCGGGGATGGACCCACAGCCTAGGTATGTGCCCTGACCAAGGAATGAACCCGCAACCTTTTGGTTACAGGACAATGTTCCAACCACTGAACCACACCAGCCAGGGCTGACCATTATTTTCATTTCTTCTCTGGTTTTGGTCTATATAGACAGGTTTTCTATTTCTTCTTAAAGATTTTATGTATTTATTTTAGAGAGGGGAAGGGAGGCAGAAAGAGTGGGAGAGAAACATCAATGTGTGTTTACTTCTCACGTGCTCCCCACAGGGGCCCTGGCCCACAACCCAGGCATGTGCCCCAGACTGAGAATTGAACTGGTGACCCTTCGGTTCACAGGCTGGTGCTCAATCCACTGAGCCACATCAGTTAGGGCAAGGTTTTCTATTTCTTAAACCAATTTTGGGATAGAAGTTTTAAAAATATAATTTAATTTAGGAAAATGAAGAAATGTGACATTTGTGAGTTTGGCATACACCTGTTGCTATGGTGGTCATCTAGGGTGGCCAAGGAGCCCTGTTCCACATGCAGTGGCACCTCGGACTAATGACAACTTCACAGTGGAGCAAAATAACTCTGAGGCAGTGAGTGACTCAGACAGAAATGCGTGTGGACTCTCAGGAGTCACTGCCGATTTTTGGAATAACAACAGGTATGATAATACTATATTTTAGAAGGCGTGAAAGAATGCTTTAAAATACTTGTACAGATAAAAGACTGTGAGCAGAAGGCTCACAGAGGTAAAGAGCAGGGATGCAGCTTTCTGAGAGCTTTCTAATGATATTAACTCAAGTGAGACTTCTAGAAAAAAAGAAGCCGAGGAGCAGGTTTAGCATGACTTAAATTCCATATTTACAGCTAGGAATTTTTGTGAACTGCCAAGAGGTAATGTGCAGACGGGTTCCAGGAAGACTGAAATCCAATTCCTTGCCAGCTCAGCAGGATGAGGGCAGATGTCACTTGATTTTAAATGATACAAAGAAATGTAACATTTCTTATCACCCGATTTTATGGAATAAGTTTATATTTTCTTCTATGTGAGCGTCAGTGAATGTATGTTGGTGGATAACTGGTGACAATAAGGCCAGATGGAGAATCTACCCAGGACCATGTGTCCTTGTCCCATCTTTTCCCTCCCTTCCTTCCTTCCTTCCTTCCTTCCTTCCTTCCTTCCTTCCTTCCTTCCTTCCTTCCTCCCTTCCTTCCTTAAATCATTTTTTATTGTTATTCTATTACACTTAACCCAATCTTTCCCCCTTTGCCATCCTCTGCCCATCCCATCCCTGCTCCCACAGTCAATTCCCACACTGTTGTCCATGTCCGTGGGTCACTGATACATGTTCTTTGTCAAGTTCCCTCCCCTTCTTTCCACCATTACCTCACTCCTTTCTGGTCCCTTTCAGTCTGTTCCATGTTTCTGTGTCTATAGTTCTGTTTTGTTTGTAAGTTCATTTTGTTCATTGGATTCCTCTTATAGGTGAGATCATATGGTATTTGTCTTTCACTGACTGGCTTATTTCACTAAGCATAATGCTCTCCAGGTCCATCCATGCTGTCACTAAAGATATGAGTTCCATCTTTCTTTCTGCCGTTTAGTATTCCATTGTATAAATGTACCACAAGTTTTTGATCCACTCATTTACAGGTGGGCACTTAGGTGGCTTCTAGCACTTAGATATTGTAAATTGTGCTGCTATGAACATTGGAGTGCATAGGTTCTTTCGATTTGGTGATTCGGGATTCTTAGGGTATAATCCCACGAGCAGAATTGCTGGGTCAAAAGGCAGTTCCATTTTAGTTTTTTGAAGAAATTCCATACTGTTTTCCACAGTGGCTGCACCAGTCTGTATTCCCACCAACAGTGTACTAGGGTTCCCTTTTCTCCACATCCTCTCCAGCACTTGTTTGTTGATTTGTTTATTATGGCCATTCTGACCCATTGTGCTAAAGTGGTATCTCATTCTGGTGAAGTGGTATCTCATTCTGGTTTTGATTTGCCTCTCTCTGATGGCTAGTGATGTTGAACATTCTTTCACATGTCTCTGGGCCCTCTGTATATCCTCCTTGGAGAAGTGTCTGGTTTTTAATTGGATTGTTTGTCTTCCTGGTGTGGAGTCATGTGAGTTCTTTATATATTTTGGAGATCACACCCTTGTCCCATGTATCATTGGCAAATATATTTTCCCTTATGGTTGTCTCCCTTTTCATTATGCTGATGTTTTCTTTAGCTATGCAGATGCTTTTTATTTTGATGTATTCCCTTTCCTTTATGTCCCATGCTCCAGGGGACATATCGGTGAAAATATTGCTGCGTGGAACATCTGAGGTTTTCTTGCCTATGTTCTCCTCTAGGACTTTTATGGTGTTGCATCTTGCATTTACGTCTTTTATCCA
>VMDR010009464.1:0-33484 GCA_007922815.1 Macrotus californicus
TGTTGGACCTGGAGGCTTATAGACATATTTGCACCTATCACGTGATGCCTTGATTCTTTCCAAGATCAATGATAAAGTATCCCTAGCTAGCAATGTGAGTGAGCAGCATAAGAAACATTGCTTTACTAACTATTGCTTCCAAGAGCCATTATCTCTGCCTTTGTTTAATTTACCATTAAGATTGAATTCTATGATGCAGTAGGAATGAACTTATTAATTTTAAAAACCCCAGGATGTCTCATATTTTTCTTTCGGAAAGTTTTTATTGAACATATGGGAATCAAAATGTCAGTATCTCAGAAAATCCTCCAAAGCATCCAGGTCCAGCAGAGCCTTCTCCTTCACAAGGTTCTCTCCAGAAAAGGCAAAGTCACTGAGATGAAACTCAAAGGTATATTTTCTCATAAGAATAACATTACTTTAAACTTGGTGGCATTTGTAGCCAGTCACATCCCAATAACAAAGGCAGAGCAAGTCCTTGAAATAGGATTCCCCCAGAAACAGTGAATATTATGAGACAGTAAAACCTATAGATCAGGGGTCTCCAACCTCCTGGCCTTGGGCCTGTACCAGTCCAGGCCTGTTAGGACCTGGGCCACACAGCAGGAGGTGAGCTTGAATGTAATGAGCTTGAATCATCCTGAAGCTCTCCCCCTCCCATCCCCATCCATGGAAAAATTGTCTTCCACAAAACCAGTCCCTGATGCCAAAAAGCTTGGGGACTGCTGCTACAGAAAATATACTAAAATCCTTCCAATGGCTACAAAGGCTTAGCTTCATTAACCTGTATTCCTCCACTGAATATTATTTTTTGTAATAACTTCAGACCTCAAGAAAGTTGTAGTAATAGTACCAGAAAAAAACCCTGTATATTTTACCTACACATACACACAGCCGTACATTGTTATAAATTTTCAGAGCCTTTTGGTATTAAGTTGCAGATATGATGTCTTTTTAACACTAAATACTCTAATGTGCATTCCCTAAGAATAAGGACATTCATTTACATTATAAAACTAGAATATTAATATTAGAAAATTAGCATTATATATGACATATATATACACACATACATATGCATATATGTATTATATACATGTGTGTATACATACATGCATACATATACATAATAGAGAGAGGGAGAACATGAGAGGTGTTCTCATTGCATGTGGAGGTGGTACATGCATTGCTGTCAGGTGTTAGATGAACCACCCCTGGGCCTTGTGCTGATAAAAAAGTCAACAGGACACAACAGCGAAGACCAGTCAAGCATGAAGGAGACAGTCAAAGACTGTGGATCACTTGTAAACTTGAACAGTATACCTAAAGCTAGATTAGGTCACCAGCTGATATCACCAGGGATGAGTCCAGAAGGAGAAGACAGTAGGCAAACTCTACTGAGATAAATTTCATCTCATTCTTTTTCTTTATTTGCATTATCTTTTTCTCTTGCATAGCTTTTGAACATTGTCTCTTTATCTTCAATTTTGTTCCCATTATTTCACTATTTTTTATTTTATATATTTTTATTTTTGTTATTACCTTTTAACTTTTATTTTAGTTTTATTTCAAATCTCATATTTTATTCTTCCCTTCTCTTCATTTTGCCTTCATCTTCTCTTTCTTATTTTTGTTTTAAATTTAATTTTTCCCTTTCTACACCTTGTTTCTATTTCTCAGTCTTACTATTTCTCCTCCTTTCACCCTCTCAAAAACATCTTTCTTTCCATAAGTCATTTCACATTCTTTCTCCCTTTCCTATATTATTCTTATCCTCATTCTACCTTTATCAATGTTTGCTCAGTTGTCATTGATATTGGAGCTGTGGTTGCATTTTTTCCATTATATTCCTGGTTGTTCATTATTTTTTATTTTAAATCTCATATTTTACTATTCCCCTGTCCTAATCCATTTTGCCTTCCTCCTGCCTTGTCTTATTTTCATTTTAAATTTTATTTTACCCTTTTCTTAGACCAGCTTCTTACCCTTATGCTTATTGTCCCTCCTCCCTCTGTCCTCTCAAAATCATTTTTCTTTCCATTAGTCACCTCGAATTTCTTTTTCCCTCATATAATATTCCTATTCTCTTTCCACCTTATAAATCTTAGCTCCTTTGTTGTTAATATCATGGTAGAGGTTAGGGGGCACTTTTGCTGGTATGGGTTTTGTTTGCTGGGTTGTTTTATTTTGTTCAGGTAGTTTCTGTACAACGGCATACAGGACATGATGGAGGATGTGCCTTTAGTCAGCTAGCTAAAGGGGAGTTCCCACAAGCAAACAAGCCAAAAGCAACCAAAACTCAGTTCCAACAAGAAAGCCCACTTAAAATGCATAAAGGGCATCCCTAGAGCATGTAGCTCAGGGACTCAAGAAGTCTGCACCACTGAGTCCCACAAGACCCTTACTACAGAAAGCCAACCCATGAAGACAAAGAGTCAAAGCAGATCAACCTAATATGCAGAAACAAACAAAAAGAGTAACCTAAAATAGAGAAACAACGGAACAATCCCTAACCAAAAGGAAAGGAGGAATCCCAAGAAAGAGTGCTAAATGAAATTGAAGCGAGCAATTGGGAAGAAATGGTAGTGAATAAGTGCCTAGCAATAATAACCTTAAATGTGAATGTATTAAATGCTCCAATCAAAAGATATAGTGTAGCTGAATGGATAAGGAAACATAACCTGCGTATATGTTATCTACAAGACACAAATCTCAGAACCAAAGATCACATAGGCTGAAGGTGAAGGGATGGAAATAAATATTCCAAGCAAAGAGACATGAAAAAAAAATTGTGGTAGCAATACTTTTATTAGACAAAATGATTTCAAAACAAAGGCCATAAAAGAGACAAAGAAGATCACTACATAATACTTAAGGGAGTTGTCCAACAAGAGGATATGATGCTTGTAAACATATATGCTCCCAACATATGAACACCTAAGTATATAAGGAAAATCTCGGAGGACTTTAAGAAAGAGATAGATAACAATACAGTTATTGTAGGGGATTTTAACACACCACTGTCAACAATAGATAGATTCTCCAGACAGAAAATCAACAAGGATATTGTGGCATTGAATGACACCCTAGATCAATAGACTTAATTGATATTTACAGAGCATCTCACCCCAAAGAAGCAAAATATACATTCTTTTCAAATGCACAGTGGACATTTTTCAAAGATAGACCACATGGTAGGGCAAAAAATAAGCCTCAGTAAATTCAAGAAAATTGAAGTCATATCAAGCATTTTCTCTGACCACAATGGCTTGAAACTAGAAACCAACCTCAAGAAAAAAAACTCAAAAATGTTAAAATTCATGAAGACTGAGTAACATGTCACTAAACAATAAATGGGTTAATAATGAGATCAAGGAAGAAATCGGAGTATCTGGAAACAAATGAGAATGAACACACAACAACCCAAAACCTATGGGACACTGTGAAGGCAGTCCTGAGAGGGAAGTTCATAGCAATACAGGACAACCTAAAGAAGAAAGAAAAATCTTATAGAAACAACCTAATCCTACATCTATAAGAACTGGAGGAACAACAACAAAAAAAAGCCCAGAGCAAGTAGAAGGAAGGAAATAATCAAGATCAGAGCAAAATTAGATGACATAGAGACTAAGAAACAATAAATCCAGGAGCTGCTCTTTGAAAATATAAACAAAATTGACAGACTTTTAACCAGACTCATCAAGAAAAAAAGAGAGAGGACCCAAATGAATAAAATTAGAAACAAAAGAGGTGATATAATAACACATGCCACAGAAATACAAAGGATTGCAAGAAATTACTATGAGCAATGATATGCCAAGAAATTGGACAACCTGAGAGAAATGAATAAATTTCTAAAAACATACAATCTTCCAAAACTGAATCAAGAAGAAGCAGAAAACCTGAATATCCAATAACAACTAGTGAAATCTAAGCAGTAATCAAAAAACTCCAGGCACACAAAAGCCTTGGACAAGATGGCTTCACAGGCAAATTTTACCAAACATTCAAAAAAGAACTAACTCCTGTCATTCTCAAATATTCCAAAAAGTTAAAGAAGAGTGAAGACTCAAACTCTTTATTGAGGCCAGTATTATTCTAATTCCAAAACCAGGTAAAGACACAAAGAAAGAAAATTACTGGCCAATATCTCTGATGAACATAAATGCTAAAATCCTCAATAAAATACTAGCAAACTGGATCAAGAAAAACATTAAAAAGATCACACAACATGATCAAGTGGGATTTATTCCAGTGCTTCAAGGATGATACAATATTCTCAAATCACTAAATGTAATACACTACATAAACAAAATGAAAAACAAAAACCACATGATTATATCAATAGATGCAAAAAGAGAATTTTATAAAATCCAGCACCTATTTATAATTTTTAGAAAACACTCAGCAAAATGGCAATAGAGGGAGCATACCTCAACATAATACAGGCCATATACAAAAACACTACTGTCAACATCATACTAAATAGGCAAATACTAAAAGCATTTCCTTAAGATCAGGAACAAGACAAGGGTGTCCACTTTCACCATTCTTATTCAACATAGTACTGAAAGTTGTAGCCACAGTGATTAGACAAGAAAAAGAAATAAAGGACATCCAAATTGGAAAAGAGGAAGTAAAACTCATTATTTGCACATGACATGATAGTGTACATAGAAAAACCCTATAGTCTCCACCCGAAACTACTCGACCTACTAAGTGAACTTGGCAAAGTAGCAGGATACAAAGTCAATATTCATAAATTGATGGCATTTTTGTACTACAACAATGAACTATCAGAAAGAAAAACTAGGGAAAAAATTCATTTACTATAGCAGCAAGAAAAATAAAGTACTTAAGAGTAAATTTAACCAAGGAGATAAAAGAACAATAGTCAGAAACTGTAGAAGAAAAAGTTGTTTCTAATGAGTTCCTCCTGGAGGAAGATCTGGGGAGGAGTTTGGGGGAAGAGTTTGGGGAGTAGTTTGAACAATAAGGATGTAATCAAGGTGATGAATATAACATATGTAAAAGGGTGAATTTGAACCTGCATGTTCAAAAAGAAAGATAAGGACATTCTATTACTTCTTCTGCTGGTCAGATCAGTTTTAGGTGATAAATCACATCTTTGCTATCTACCCTGTCTAAACTTAGTCTACTCATCTACTTGTTTCTTGGAAAGAAACCCCAGAAATTAGGAACCCTGGATAAGAAAAGGTGAATATCATCCTTCATTTGGAAAGGCTCAGGGCAATGCAGGCCTACTGTCTGGGTCACTTTTCTGTACTCTTGGCTCATCACAGAGGGTGGACCAGGTGAGTCAAACTGAGTCAGCAATTGCTATTACAGTTTGAAAACTGTATGCTAAGTATTTACTTTTAGAATTTGACATTAAAAAGTCACACTAAGACAAAATGCTGTCGCAGTTTTCTGGGGCAGCTCCTAATTCTGAAAGATACTTGGCCACAGAGAACATCTCTAGCAGGAATGGCTGGCCGGAAGGCTGCATACAGTCTTGGGAAGGAACTCACTGATCAGTTTGGCTGCTTACATGCAGAGACATTGTCAACATCTACAGAAGCAGGAAACATCAAAGGGAAGTCAGGACTTAGGATAAAATCAACTTACCAATTTACCAGAAAGTTTGTTCCATTTTATTTCATTTCTGTATATAAAGCCTGGCAGATGTAATCTTTGAACAAGCTGATGGCCGATGAGAGTCATTTTGGTTTAGTGGCTAAAACATAGATTTTTAAAATCAAACAGATCTAGATTCAGTTTTTGGTTTGGTCACTTACTAGCTATGTGACCTTACACAAACTATTTAATCTCTCTGAGCCTCAGCCACTTGTCCTTGTAGAATGAAGATAATAATCCCTCCCTTGCAGGACTTAATAAAAGAATGAGTTTGAAACACATCTAGCAAAGGCTTCATTAAATGGTACAAATGGTGGTAGCAGGAATAATATTAATGGATGTGTTAATGTTGGTAATTGTAGTTTTTATCTATTATTATAAGGATGTCATTTTACATTTTTTCAAATGAACATATGGCCTCTTTCATGGCTTTAAAGACTGTTTTGATATTTACTTGTTGATTTTTTTGTGTTTGTATAAATGCAGAGGGAAGGAGAAGAAGAATATTTAAAATCCAACATTTCCAAGATCTTCAGAGAATAGTTATTTAGTTATCTTACTTTGGATTTGGATTCTTAACCAGAAGATTAATAGTTTCCCAAGCCAAATTCAATTTCCAATACCAGTAAAATGAGCAATGTTTGAAAGGATATTTTGGTCTTTTTACTAAGGGTCTTAATGTAAATCAAGATCTAAAACAAAGAAAACAATGTAGTTTTACATTGTGATCATGTTCAAAAGGATCATACTCCAAATTCTAATTACTATTGAATATCAGGAATAAGTTAACTATTTGCTTGATAACTTCCATAGCAAAGTAAACACATAATGCCATAGCTGGTGACTTATAACAGCCTAAGAGTAAAATGGAGGCCAGCCTAAGAGTGAATGTGAGGTGGGGAGCCAGAACAGACAGAATATTGACCTCAATAATGGCTGATCAATAGGAAACAATCCAAAAAACAATGATGGAAATTCAAGTTCCATTCCAGGAAGAAAGAAAATCTAAAGCAGTTCAAAGTGGGAGGAGTGAGTCATGGAGCCCTCTCAGGCAAAAAGAATAATGCAAGCATCACTTGAGTGTCAGACTGTCTATGGGAATTTGACTGAAAATAACACAGAGAAAAACAGAAACTGGCAAGCAGGCCTTGTTTTGCGGGGAAGAATTCAGGGAGGAGCTGAAAAATCAGAGCCAGCAATGTGATATGTTGCTCTGCTCTACCAGCATTATTCAAGGACACATGAGAGTGTTGCCCAGAGAGATATGAAAGCACAGAAACTTGCAGTCTTAGCCCAGGAGTGGAAGAAACATGATTCAAAAAGGTATCCTGTCCCTGATTCCAAAAATAATGGCGCAACTCACAGCTAGCTAAACACTCAATGAATAGCTAAGATAGGGTAGGCCAGGGCAGACACTCACATTGAACTAAACAGGACCCATTTGTGCATTCAGGTGCATCTTATGTTTTCTCATTTTACTGAATTTTTCGAGCTGATATTGGTTAATAAAACTATATAGGTTTCAGGTGTACAATTTTGTAATACATCATCTTCATGTTGTATTGGGTGTTCACCACCCTAAGTCAAGTCTCCTTCTATCACCATTTATGCCCCCTTTACTTCCCCACACCCTCTTTCCCTCTGGTTATCATCATACTGTTGTCTGTGTATCAGTTTTATTTTTTATTTTTTGCTTAATCCCTTCATCATACTTTCTCATATTGATCTATAATGATGAAAAATGAAACATATTACTCTGTAATAGTATTCTAGAATCTAGAACATTAAGCTGAATAGTTTATGTTGACTTATGAGTCTCTTTGGATGCTCTTTGGCTATTTGTGATGGAAAAGAATATTTTTCAAACCTGTAGTATATAATGCATCACAACTCACTGTCTTCTCAATATACTAAAAAGGAAAATCTTCATAGTATAACTGAGGCATGCCCTTAACCAGTGATGAGCTACGGCAGAACTATTTGATGATTCAAACTGGAAAGGAAATTCTGCTTGTTTTTATAAAAAGTTATCACTCCACTCTACTATCATTCCAAAGAAATATAAGAAGACATAAGTTGTAAACTGAATTTTAAAAAGCATGTTAGCATTTTTCTATCTAAATGAATGCTTCCTTGTCCAAAGCAGTTACTTTGGAAAGCTCTGTGCTAATTTCAGAAAGCTACCTGCCCGGAAGGTGTCAATCATTTCCTCCCATTCACGCTTCTTCTCTGAAAACCTGTGTCATCCTGAGCCTGGGGAGGTGCAGCTTTGTTTGCTGTTTGGCTTGACTTAGCTTCCTGGGTTTATGGATGTGAAATGCAAAAAGTCTGTTTGAAGTTAGAGATATTTCGTGACAAAGCCACCTCATCTCATAATCTGCTTACTGGGAAAATCAAGCTGGGAAGTTGAAAGAAAACTTGTTAGATATTAGATATGGCTACAACTTAGCCACATTACCAAAAAATCCTTGGCAATTCAAACTTGGCTTTTATATAGATTTTGACTTAGATAGAGCTCATATGACTTTGTTTTATAAGTTTTTGCTACCACAGAACCTGGATGACAAAGGATAGTATCATCAGCAAAAAAGTCTCTAAAGTCTTTTCCTTATCTTTAAAAATCATGCGAATTTTACATTGTATTGACATATATTTATTTGTTGCGATATTATATAATACTTTCAATCATATCACAACTTAGATTTCTTAACTCTCCCCCAAAATCTTCTAGTACAATAAACAGCATCCCCACTCTCAGGAAAACTTGTCTTGTGGTTTGTGCATACCTTCTCACTACTGTGTACTGCCCAGCAAAATTATTTAAAATTCTTTGGCATTACTGAAAGGGGAAGAACAAGGAGAACGTAGAAGATGAAAGGCAGATAGTGAACAATATCACACAAAGAAATCACATTTTCACCTTGTGAGACTGAGCCATATAGTCATCATTTTCTGACAAGTTCTAGAGTTAGTCTGAAACAAAGTATAAAGGTGATGACATGTCCTTGTCTTATATTTCTTTCATAGGCTCTGTATGCTCTAAGCTGAAGGAAGGGAACAGGGTCAATATTGTCAATTTCAGGAAAATCTCATTCTAACAATCAAAAAGCGCAAAGCTTACTGTCAGTATCAAACCAAATCGATCAGCATTGCCTTATTCTTCTATTCATTCCAGGAAAGCTACCCTGGAAGCGAGAGCAACTGAGTTAAAAGCAAAAAGAAAAGAAAAGAATCTTAGAGGGAGGGTTGTGTCAAGATTTTTTTTTTTTTAAAAAAAGCAAAATGTAGTAATTTTTCTGCTTTATACATAACCTTAATACTTTATATCAGAGAATGCTGTAGAGGAAGTAACAGCTCCTGGAGGTGTTCTTAAAAGTGCATCACTTTAGAAATAATCTGTCAGTCAACTAAGCCTTAATTTATGAAATATTTGAATAATAGTTTCATGTTATTTTTCTGCTATCCGGCATTGATCTCATTAGCCATGACATTGAATATTTATTAACACCACAGTAATGTAGGGCTTTCCAGAGTTTCTTTCTTAGCCCTTAAAGCAGGCATGAAGCAAAAATCTCCCCTATAACCTACAGTGATGAAAAGGGGGGATACTACAATGTAGATAGATACAGGGATACTATAATCAACAGGTAGTAATAATTTTATATTATATATCAGCATTTACCATTTTATAGTTCTAAGTTTGCTAATAGTACTAGTGAGTTGTGCTTCTTTTCATGGGTCAAGCCATCATCTTTGACTGAAAATATTAGTTTATCTTAAAGGTCTATTCAGCAATTGCATAGCCTTTTAACAACTTAGGCAGGTACTAAAGCCCAATTCTGGCTCCTAGAAAAATAACTCTCAAATGAAGGTCAGTCCTTTGGATGAGGGCTCTACCCTTTTCCAACCCAGCCTAGCTGGAATCTTCTTAGGGATTTATTGACTCAGAAATCTCCCCAAAGAAATCTTGGGCCTCGAAGTTGCCATAAGAACCCTCAGGACAACATTTGTGGGTGAGTACAGTAGGCTCCCATCTCCTGGCTTTCAACAGGAGGGGAAGGGAGGGGTTATCACAATTACCCTCTGAGTTTTTTAAAGTTCCTATGCATGACAACCAAAGGCAATGAGTAATCTTTTATTGCATCAGGATATAAAACAAACAATATAAAAAATATTTTAGGAACAATTAAGAAAATTTGGATATGGACTGTATATTAGAAAATATGATTTAGAAATGTTAAATTATTCATGATAATGATGTTACTGTAATGTAGAATAATACCATTTTAGCTGCTACATGCATTTTTAGGGGGAAATAAACTGTTATAATGTCTATAGTTTACATTCCAATGAGTTTGCTTTTAATTTCATTGAAATAGAAATAGTTCAAAAAGCTCAGGCATTTATGATTCTTTAAAAGAAACTGTAGTCTGATTCCAAGAGCAACATAGTATCAGTACAGAAATTTGAGTGAAGTAGTTAAAATATAATTTAAAGAAAAAAGTCTTTGCACTAACACAATCAATTCATGGTAGAGAGAAAAGGATGGAGAGAGACCAGTCTAGGCAGAGTATGTTTGTGAGATGCTTAAATTTTACCCTTGAGCTGTGAAGGATAATTCTGAAGAATCCAAATGACTCTTAGAAAGATTGAGGAAGAAAAGGCAAAATCAGTGAGCCTTAAGTGCATGTTGAAAAGAAAAGAGAGGGTTCAAAGGGGTCTCTGAGACCCTTTGTAAAGACAAGGACTAAGAAAGTGAACTTAAAGCTCACTTAACAGAGAGAGGAAAATTGCATCAATTTTTGCCAACTGCAAAAATGTTGAGGTCTTCCCAAGCGACCCAGCTCTCTTTTTTTATAGTAAACTAGCTCCAAAGACATGTAGTTCTTTGACTCATTTTATATAAAGAAGTCATAGCTTTACTGTCATAGACCGGGAAAATACTGAATCACTTTCAGGGGCATAACATGTTGTATGCCATGTTTCACCATAGACCCATTTTCTATTTTATAGATAACCTTACCAACAACCCAGCAACTCTCCTAGAATTGGGAATTACTATCCCACATTTTATAGCTGAGGAAACAGATTAGAGAGATTAAGCAGTGTGCCTAAGTCCGCCTTAGTAAGGGCCAAAGCCAGGATTTGAAACCCAGTCTGACTTCCATGCTCTTCCTTGCTAAACTCACTGCTTCCTGTGTGAATACTTACACTTCCATATGTTCCTGCCAGTCAGGTAACAGGAATCAGTCCTGCCTGGCATTCCTCACTTGCCCTGTGCTACAGCGGCACCCTAGAGAAGCTCCCTGGGAAAGCTCCCAGTTTCTCTGAGATAAATCATCAGGAAATAGAATGCACTCACTCCTCCATGTCCTTGGAAGACACAGGAGGCTGGAAGGATCAGGGTTTTAGTACAGGCTGCCCGTCTCCAGATCTGCTTGCTCATATCTGACTCTATTAATCTTTTCTACATAATCACATTTGATATGCTTTTCTGCTCTTTCAATAAAGGAGAGTTAATCGATGATAATTACAACTCTCTAATTAGTTTCTTAATGACATGTTAACAGAAGAGTACAAAACCCTGGGCACACTTTTAAGTAGTTAGAAATATTTTTCCAAATAAACTCAAAATGCCTTGCTTAACCCTTACATATTCCTGCAGGATATTTTTAGAGTTCATTGAGTCATCAGATCATTTGTCTACATTTTCCACTCTCTTTAAATTTCATTAATTTCTAACCTCCCTTAAGCATATATCCCTTTGCCCACCTCTCACATCTGATTAGGTTCAATCACTTGTCTCTGAATATTTAACACCACTTCTGTCACTTTGCAGTACTTGGTTTGCTTTTCTAATATTATTTACCTATCCATGCATGGCCATTGACTTGACTCATTTTAGTCCAATTCTTAGAGTTAATTGTATTAGACATGTTTGGAGAACATGCTCAGTCTCTGCTTTTTTTCTTTGGAAGTTGACCTTAGTCATGACCTCTGCCCAAATGATAAAGTTGGGTGGTTATGTTTTGCCACGAGAACCCTCTCCTTGACCATGTCTGGTTGTACCAGAAGTCGAAACTTCATCTGATAGGGACCAATCCAGAGGCCAATCTATGGAGACCAAAGCTATAAAGGCGAAAACTAACAGACTTATAGAGAAAGGTAGCCTGGGAAGAACAAGAATGTTGCAGACATACAGAGTGAAGAAGAGATGACAGCCCATGTGACCACAATAAGAAAAAGGGGGTAGCTGATCACTTCCCTGTTTCCAGAAGGCTTGGCTCTACTTCTACTAGATGGATACTTTGTGAGTTACTTCCATCCTTTCTTTTGCCCTCCCTTATTCTTTATTTACAGATAATCAGAATGACTGTCATCTGTTCCAGGGATATAGTACAGTAGGCCTGGGTAGCAAGGATAGAACCAAAGTAGTTTCAAGAATCTAAATGTGATCATAGCCAGGAAATCAATCATTATAAGAAAAGAAGTGTTTTAAATTTAATGATATAAAGTAAAGCAGAGTCTTGAATTCAAAGAATTGGCATGAACACAAAGGAAGAAGTGTGTAAAGGAGGTAAAATCATGCAAGCCATGCCAAGATATATTGATTAAGAAAGTCAGGCCCTAGGCCAGAAGTTCTAGAAACACAAAAACACTAAGAAATTCAAGCTAAATAGCAGACAGAGAACATTACATGGAAGGGCTAGCTAACAAAAATTACAATGGAGGCTGATGGTCCAAGAAGCTAAAATAACAGTCAGTATTATCATAATAATAAGCTAGTCACTAGCAAGGACTGGAAGGGAGCACACTAGAATTATAAAAGTAGGACAAAGTCCACTTGTGGGGGTGAGTAGCTGTGCTTGAATCATTTAGGTGGGACTAGAATGGGAAGGTAGGTAGATCTTAAACATTGAGGAAATAGGATGACTTTCCTCTAAATGTATCTTGGATGACTCCGGCTTCAGATATGACAGGTCATTTGGTCATTGACAATGGATTGACCTGGAAAAGTGCAACTCAAGACAAAATGAAAACTCAGTTCTTACCTAGAAGTGAATATACCTTTCATGGAGTCAATTGGACAGGTGAGATAGAGCAGGAAAAACCGGCAGTAACTGTAGTCAGCAGTCAGATACGGTAGTGCTAAGCTCTGGCTGGCTGTGCGTGTGTGGCAAATGCTGGTTACTGATGGGAGATAATTGGCCAAATCAAGTCATGATTCTATGGCACCAGCCAACAGTCTGGATAGGTGCAGAGTAGAGCTCCAGCCTAGAAGTTAAAATCAGGAAAATCCGTAAGAGTTAATATTAAAGGGACAATTCAAACAGTATCATGAACATGAACTAGATAAGAGAAAAAGGAAG
The DNA here is from genome assembly GCA_007922815.1 of Macrotus californicus. Classification (NCBI taxonomy): domain Eukaryota; kingdom Metazoa; phylum Chordata; class Mammalia; order Chiroptera; family Phyllostomidae; genus Macrotus; species Macrotus californicus. The sequence goes on from VMDR010009464.1 coordinate 13,008, forward strand.
AAGAAAGGGAATGATGTATCTCAGAACTGATGTGGAAACCAAGTTGGCTCTGTCTGAAGAAACACATACTTCCTACGCTTTCAAACCAAACAACTGGCTTCTACCTCCATCTCCTAAGTTTCCTTTAGACAGAGCCAACCTGATTGCACATCAGCTCTGAGATTCATCTCTCCCTTTCTTCTTCCTCCTTTTCTTGTATGGTTCATGTTCATGATGTTGGCTGGGTTGTCTTATCCACGTTAATTTTGATGGATTGTCCTGCTTCTAACTCCTGGGATGGAGTTCACTCTGTCCAGACATTTTTAGTAGACAAAGAAAGAATTTTATTGGTAATTAAGATATATCCTCCTTCTTCCAGCTATGACTCAAAGACTAGGACTATAGTGAATTTGCAAGTTAGAGTCACCAGAGGATTCAACTTCGAGGAGGTGGAGAAAATGGAGACAGGAATGCAGGCAGGAAATGACACCAAGTCGTTTGCCATTCCACACCAGACTAAAAGGTGAGGAATAGGGATTGATGTATAGGAAGAAATGGTTGCGGCCGGACAGACTTTTCCTGATGTATATACATATTGTGGACTAATAAGCAGAAAAAAGAAAACACATTCACTGTACTAACTCTATCTGAGGTAAGTGGTCACCAGACCTGTTTTCTTCAATGAACTTCATGCTTGAGGATACCTTACTTTCCAAAGTACAGAACAGAACACACTACAAGTTTTGACACTGACACTCAGTTTTCCCAGAGGCAGTTTTGACCACCTCTAGGAAATTTAAATGCAGATTAATTCAGCTGAATAGCAGATATGCAGCTATTTATGATACACTCACACCTACACAAATTGCCCTGCTCATTTCCTAGCCAGTTAACTGTTAGTCCCTCAGGCTTGTCTTACTTTGTCATCTTTAATTAACATCAAGTTCCCTTATGAAATGCTGCCTGTGGCCTCTGGCTGAAACTCCTCACCAATATCAAAGGCCACATTGTTCTCAGGCTTTCAGATGATGGTTGTATAAACCCCTAAAAGGGAGACCTCCTCAGGTTTCTGGTTAAAATAAAGGAATGTGTCTTCCCAATCTTCTTTTTTCTGGCCCCCAATAACACAGACACACACTTGACCACACCACTTCAAAAATATCTAGTGGGGAATTCTCTTTCCTGTATTTACTCAGAATTCATGTTCCTATTCTATAAGCCATTGAATAAAGACTGATGAACGGGTATTTTCTGAGTAGTGACTAGTGACAATGCTGTCTATCATTACAGAAATATAGCATCTTAATATGCCCATGCGAAATTCACTACTGGTAAAAATTGACAACTGTTTATATCCATAGTTTCCAAACTGCCCATTCTGAATGAGCACCCCATACTTAATTTCTTCCATTTTTGGTCTCTTCTATTTTTGAATCCAGAGGACCCTAGATAGAGCTGTCAAATCATGTTGGATGCAGAAACAAGACTCAATGCTATCATTACTCTTCTTCAAATTTATTCTCCTCCTTAAACCTCTGACTTACAATATCTCCCCACCAGTGCTGTAGCCATCAAGGAAGCTGGGAAAAGTAACCTCTCCCCTTCAGCCCACATCTTCAGCTTATACACAGTGCATGTGGTAACCCTGCACCTTTTGTTACTGGGGTCTCACAAACCAAATGGTACCGCCCATACACCTCAGGCATGTGTACAGTAGTCCCCTCTTATTTGTAGTTTTGCTTTTCATGGTTTCAGTTGCCTGCACTCAACCACATTCTGAAAATATAAAATGGAAAGTTCCAGAAATAAACAATTGATAATTCTTAAATTGTGCACCCTTCTGAGTAGCATGATAAAATCTTGTTCTGCCTGGTACCTGACTCATCTCTTTGTCCAGATGATCCATGCTACACATATAGGAAAAACCCAGTATATATAGGGTTCAGTACTATTTGTGGTTTCAGGTATCCACTTGGGGCATGGGAACATATACCCTTTACATAAGGGGGGACCACTGTGCTTAAGCTGGCTCCCATTCTGGCCCTCCTCTCATCGTGTCCCTCTCCATCAGTTGAGGAGTCTTTGCCCTCTAGATACACTTTCCAGATGCCAAGGACATCAGGATTCCCAGCCCAAATGCCACAGCTCATTTCCAGATCCTCTACACTCACAGACTGACCATGCTGCTGTTATATAAATCCAATAATTAGTTTATTGCATAGAGATATGTCCAGAGCTTGGATGGGCTGATGTAAATTAATAAAAATATACACATATATTTGTTTTTGCCTCTGGTGCCCAACACAGAGCTCATAAACCCTTGTAAATAGCCATGCTAGGAGAATCTTTTGTTCTAATATTTAGCTTTGGCCCCAATTCCTGGCATAGAGCTCCTCAGATCTTTGTAATTTCCTCAGAAATAGGAGCATTTTACACTGAGCTCCCAAATTTCTTGAAATTTCCTGGGTAATGAGAACATCTGTTATTCTAATGAGGTGACTTTTAGCATGATCCTGGATGGGGGCCTGGTCACCATAAATACCAAGCCATGATTAGAAGTTTGGAACTTTCAGCCCTGCTCACCATTCTCCAGAGAGGGAAGAGGGACTGGAAGTGGAATTAATAATTGATCATGCTTCTTTGATGAAGCTCCATAAAAATTCTGATAGTACAGAGCTCAGAGAGCTTCTGGGTTGTTGAACACATATGTGTGCCAAGACGGTATACCATCCCTAATCACAAGACAAAAGCTCCTGAACTTGGGACCCTTTTGGTCTTTGCCCTGTGTATCTCTTTATCTGATTGTTCATCTGTATACTTTATCATAGCCTTTATGATATAATAAACATACAGAAGTATTTTCCTGAGTTCTGTGAGCCAGTCTAGCAGATTATTGAATCCAAGGAGGGGATCATGGATACCCCAATTCATCAGAAGTATGGATGACAATGTGGGACTTGGGATTAGCATCTGAAGTGGGAAGTGGTGTAGTGTTATGAGATTGAGCCCTTAACCTCTGGGATCTGATGCTATCTATTTCTAAGCAGATAGTCTTAGAATTGAGTTAAATTGGAGGACATCCAGCTGGTGTTGGAGAATCACTTGGTGTGTGGGAATCCACACATCTGATGTTAGAAATGAAGTAAAGTGTTGTAGTAGCATGAGAGTAAAGAAAAAACACAGGAATGTGCTTCCTAGACAGCTGTTGTATCTACTCACATGCATTTGAAGTACCACTAGGTGTGGAATGAAGCAGCAATGTGAAAAGAAGAATGGCGGGTAGACTCTATCTGGACACTTGCCACGAGCCACTCAAATGTTGAATGCAATCTCTTCTTATTGTATCTGCTTTTCCACAGTGTCTTGCCAAAATGTACACATTCCCCTTAATTCACTAAATAGAACAATACATTCTATTTTCACTGACTATATCCAATCTAATGATTTTTCCTCCTTTAGTAAAAGAATTTGCTCTTCTGATCAATACAATCCATTACTTTAGGTTAAAAATGTAAATCTGCTTGATCTAGAAGAACACAGGTCTTAAGAACTACATGTCCTTGGAGCTACCATATATTATTTTTTAAATGTTTTATTGTCGATGCTACTACACTTCTCCCATTTCTTCCCTTTGCCCTTTCCACTCAGCCTGTCCCCCATTTCCATAGTCAATCCCCACACCGTTGTCCCTCTCCATGAATCATTCATGTATGTTCCTTAATTCTTTCCCCCTCTTTCGATCAGTGCCCACATCCCTCCTCCCCTCTTATAGCTGTCAGTCTGTTCCTTGTTTCCATGCCTCTGGTTCTATTTTGCTCATTGGTTTATTTTTTGCATTATATTTCTCTTGTAGGTGAGGTCATATGGTATTTGTCTTTCATTAACTGACTTATTTCACTTAGTGTAATATTCTCCAGTTCCATACACTCTGTTGCAAAAGGTAGGAGTTCCTTCTCTTTGCTGCATAATATTTCATTGTGTAAATGTACCATGGGTTTTTGATCCACTCATCTACTGATGGGCATTTAGGCTCTTTCCAAATCTTGGCTATTATAAATAGTGCTGCTATGAACATAGAGGTATATAAATTCTTTGGAATTGGTGTTTCAGGATTTGTAGACTATATTCCCAGCAGTAGAATTGCTGCATCAAAAGGCAGTTGCATTTTTACTTTTTTGAGGAAACTCCATATCATTTTCCAAAATGGCTGCAGCACTCAGTATTCCCATTTACAGTGCACTAGGGCTCCCTTTTCTCCACATCCTTGCCAGCACTTGTTGCTTTTTGATTTGTTAATGATAGTCATTTGGGCAGGTGTGAGGTGATAATCTCATTGTGGTTTTAATTTTCATCTCTCTAGTGATGTTGAACATCTTTTTATATGTCTCTGGGCCATCTGTATGTCCTCCTTGGAGAAGTGTCTATTCAGGTCCTTTTTTCAGTTTTTAATTGGATTTTCTGTCTTCCTGGTTTTGATTCCTATGATTTCTTTATATATTTTGGAAATTAAACCCTTATCATCCAATATATCATTGGCAAATATGTTCTCCCATACAGCCAGTTCCCTTTTCATTTTGATGGTGGTTTATTTAGCTGTGCAGAAGCTTTCTAATTTGGTGTAGCCCCATTTGTTTATTTTTTCTTTATTTTCCTTTCCCTGGGAGACATATTGGCAAAGATATTGCTACATGAGATATCTGAAATTTTACTGCCGATGTTTTCTACTAGGATTTTTATGGTATCCCAATTTATATTTAAGTCTTTTATCAATTTTGAGTTTATTCTGGTGTATGGTGTAAGTTGGTGGTCTAGTTGCATTTTTTTTTTTGCATGTACCTGCTCAGATTTCCCAACACCATTTGTTGAAGAGACTATTTTTACTCCATTCTATGCTCCTGCCCCCTTTGTCAAGTATTAATTGACCATAGAGACATGGGTTTATTTCTGGGCTCTTTAATCTGTTCCATTGATCTATGTGTCTGTTCTTATGCCAGAACCAGGCTTTTGTTTACAGTGGCCTTTGATATCAGGTATTATGATCTCTTCGACTTTGTTCTTCTTTATCAAGATTTCTGAAGGTTATTTGGGGTCTTTTTGGTTCCATATAAATTTTTGAAATATTTGTTCTAGACCTGTGAAATATGCCATTGATATTTTAATAGGAATTGCATTGAATCTGTAGATTGCTTTGGGTAGTATGGATATTTTAATGATAATTCTTCCAATCCATGAACAGGGTATATGCTTCCATTTATTTGTATCTTGCTCAATTTCTTTCTTCAGTTCTATAGTTTTCCGAGTACAGGTCTTTCACCTCCATGGTTAATTTATTCCTCAGTACATTTTTGTTGTTGTTCTTGTTGCAATAGTAAATGGGATTTTTCTTTTAGTTTCTCTTTCTGATAGCGCATTGCTGGTGTACAGAAATTACCATTGATTTCTGATTTTCACTTTGTATCCTACTACTTTGCTGAATTCACTTACTAGGTTTAGTAGGTTTTTTTGGTAGAGTTTATAGGGTTTTCTATGTACACTAGTATATTGTGTGCAAATAATGACAGTTTTACTTCCTCTTTTCCAATTTACATTGCTTTTATTCCTTCTTCTTGTCTGATCCCTATGACAAGGACTTGCAGTACTATGTTGAATAAGAGTGGGGAAAGCAGACACCCTTTTCTTGTCCCTGATCTTAGTGGGAAAGCTTATAGTTTTTGCCCATTGGGTATGATGTTGGCAGTAGGTTTTTGTATATGGTCTTTATTATATTGAGGTATGCTCCCTCTATTCCCACTTTGCTGAGTGTTTTTTTTATCATAAATGGGTGCTGGATTTTATCAAATTCTTTTTTAGCATCTATTGATATAATCATGTAATTTTTGTCTTTCATTTTATTTATGTGATGTAACACATTTATTGATTTTTGAATACTGTACCATCCTTGAATCCCTGGAATAAATTCCACTTGATCATGGTGTCTGATTTTTTAAATGTTTTTTTGGATCCAATTTGCTAGTATTTTGTTGAAGATTTTAACACTTATGTTCATCAGCAATATTGGCCTATAATTTTCTTTCTTTGTTGAATCTTTATCTGGTTTGAGGATTAAGATAATACTGGCCTTGTAAAAATAGTTTGGGAGTCTTCCCTCTCTTGAATTTTTTGGAATATTTTGAGAAGCATAGGAATTAGTTCATCTTTAAATATTTGGTAAAATTTTTCTGTGAAGCCATCTTGTCCAAGGCTTTTGGGTGCTGGGAGTTTTTTGATTACTACTTAGATTTCACTAGTTGCTATCAGTTTATTCAGGGTTTCTGCTTCTTCCTGATTCCATTTTGAAAGATTGTATGTTTCTAGAAATTTATCCATTTCACCCAGGATGTCCAATTTCTTGGCATAAAGTTGTTCATAGTAATTTCTTACAATTCTTTGTATTTCTGTGGTATGAGTTGTTACATCTCATCTTTCATTTCTGGTTTTACTTATTTGGGTCCTCTCTCTTTTTTTCTTGATGAGTCTGTTTAATAGTTTGTCAATTTTGTTTATCTTTTCAAAGAACCAGCTCCTGGATTCACTGATCCTTTGAATTTTTTTTAAATGTCCATATCATTTAATTTTACTCTGATCTTGATTATTTCCTTCCTTCTACTTACTCTGGGCTTTGGTTGTTGTTGTTCCCCTAGTTTTTTTAGATGTAGGGTTAGGTTGTTTATTTGAGATTTTTCTATGCTATGTAGTGGACCAATCTCGGCACTGGTTCTCTGTGCTTGGGAACCCAGTCTGTGGTCCTGCCTTCACTCCTCCCAAAAGGAAGCTTTCACAGCCATGCTGCCTACTTAACCCATAGCCTGTATGTGCAGGGCAACCCCCTTTAAGATGTCTCTGCCCTTCCTACTGGTCTAGGAGTGGTCTTTTGGCCATCTTTAGTTAAAAGTCTCTTTTTCAGGTAGCCTTCAGTTTAATTCAAGTGATTGTTCTCCTCTTTAATTCTATTTCCAATCTGATTCTGGGAGGTAGTACATGATATATTCTCCTACTTCATCACCATCTTGCCAGGAGTCTGATCGGAACTACCATATTTTATAGCCATTTTTTGAAAGAGGGAGTTAGCTTGGCTTGAATCTTTTTCTTTTCTTCTCATTATTCATTTGGGTATGGGGAGCCAGCTGATGTTTACTATAATTAATTGGGATCTGTTTTGCCTTTCCTTTTGCCTCTCCCTTCAACTCATGGAAGAGAGTTTTTACTGTACCAGGCTAGAAAGGCTTAGAGGAGATGGAAAAGCAAACGATAAGGTCTACTTTATTTAATTTTTTGTGTTTTCTCTATTCTAGCTCTTATCCACAGATAAACCTGCAGAAGAAACCCATGACTAAAGAGACATCAAGTGGCTTCATCCAAATCCATGACTAAAGAGGCATCAAGTGACTTCATCCAACAAATTGATATTGTACATACCATCAAAATTGCCCATAGTATGAAGATGCCACACCCATATGATGAAGAGACATAGAGGTTAAGTCTAGGGTGTGGGGACTTGTGCATATTGTCAATGGGATGATGACCAAAACAATGATTATACCAATCTGGCTCTTTCTGGTTGGAAAGAGAATAATAGCATTAACACTACTGGCCAATTTTTGTTGATCAATAGGAAAGAAGTGAAGAAGAGAAGACAAGACCAATCTGTGCTTCATACTACTTCTAGTAAAAATAAAAATATAATTTAAAAGCTCTGTGAAAAATAAAAGTCAATAGTAATATAGAATACATGAGAAAATTTTAATATATAGATAAATTTATAAAGGAAGAGGTAAAAGTGGACAAGGATAGCCAACTCAAAAAAGGCAACTGTCACATGCTCTCTTCCAACATGAAAGAATGCTCAGACCATAGAATCATTTTCCAAGGCAGTCATACCATCTCTGGCAATAAGGGTGAACATGATCAGAGAGAAAAAAGACTGTAAGCAACTCTGGCTACTTACAGCAGGGCAGTATGTTGCTTAGCTGCATGGGGCATTATTATTGTCCACAGGAGGGCACCCTCTGGACATGTTTGACAAGGTGGCTGAGAAAGAGGCAAATGGAAAAATACAGTGGGTTTCTCTGTCAACAAGCTTTCTAAATGAGAATATTAAAGAAAAATAATGTCAAGAAGTATATTAACCGGTAACAGATAACATGTACCATTAAACTTTAATCTGAAAAGCAAGTCCTCCAAAGTTCAAATGCAAAAAATGGAAAACGTCACCCATATTATAAGAGGGGGCACAGGTAGGGAGAATGTAAATGAACCCCATAAACAGGGCTAAAACATTGATGCCTACCAAATCACAGGCCAGAGCCACCAATGTGCCCACATGTTCAGTGATTTGCTTGGACCAATGGATTAATGGAGCAATCTGACTTAGCTGTTTCATTTCAGGTGGATGCTTTGTGGCACCTAAGCTTCTGAGGCAGTTTCAACCATTTAGAAAACACTTCCTCAAAGCCTCAGTAGCACTCTCACTTTATGGGATGAAGGAATTAGGCTGTTACATATCACAAAGCTCATGGTAACTGAATAATCAAATTAATTCAAATTGGTTCTGATGTGAACTGTGTCCTTAATACCAAACACAGCCTGAAGCAGTGGGGAAATGGAAATACACTGAGTTACAGAGAGGGTTTAAGGTGCTACCCCTGCGATCTTATTGAACAACTTCATTAGACAACCATAAGCAAGAATAAAAATTAAGGCTATAAAACTCGTAGAGGATAAGGTAAATTTGAAGTCACTAAATTGAAGAAGAAAAAAAGCACAGTGAGAGAATTCCAGAAAGGAAAAGTCCAGAAGCAATACATTAATTAAATTCAAGAAGGTGTGATATGAATATATGACTCTAAGAGAAAGTAAACTCTCAGTGCAAGCCAGACACCTTCAAATAGAAGTCAGAAGAGTTCCAGCAAGAGAACCGGAGGTTAATCTGCAACAAGGCGCAGTGGTACACTTGTTCAGAGTGGTCGGGGCTGTTGAAGGAAGAGTGGCCCATTCTGTCCACTTGCAGTAAAAGAGCCGTTTAATCGATGGGAATGGGACACTTCCATCCTATTTCTCTCTACCTGTGTCTCCTGTCCCTGCCAGCCAGTTGGCCCCAGCCACCACTATGGATGGCTGGTGACATGGCCCCTTAACACTGGCCCTTGCAACCTTGAAAGATTAGTGGCAACTGAGACTGAACTTGGAATGTATGCAAACACAAGAGATGGATTTAAACTCTTGTGCTTTCCTTGAAGCTGTTCCTCTGAATGTGTTTGTTTTGCTTGCTTGGCTTGCCCTGCTCCCTCAGAACTTCAATTAAAAAAAAGAAGAAGAAAAGGAAGCGATACATGAGGTACAGTGCTATAATCCAAAGGAAGGCGGTTTTAATGGTGGAATTTCAGAGACTGTGACAGATTCATGGGAGTCATACACTTGGGCAAAGAAGACTAATTGTCTTCCTCACTTATTCAGAAGCCCGCTCCCTAGATGCTAGTACAGAATAGGGAGTAATTACCAAGTTGAAAAGGTGAAGCTCTGCTCTGTTTGGTTTTCTATGTTGGCCTGTTCTACTGTGTTAGAACCGATATGTCATTCGTCATGACTATCTACTTTCTATGCAAAACTCCATGCCCAAAATAATACTCCATCCCTTCCACTACCAAACTGTTGTTCCTCTTGCCATAAAATTGGGAAAAAGAATGATGAGGGGAACAAGGATAAGATGGAAGATTTGGCAGCCCGCAACCCTGCCCTAAAGAGGAACCTCACTGGGGAGCTTTGTACCCTTAGGAAGTATCACAAAGGCCCAGGTCTCCTGAGGAGGCCCCAGGAGGGGGACAGGGCCACAGGAAACTGAGGAGTTGAGAAGGCACTGTTGGCAAGCATGACCTCCCCTTACAGCTCTCAGTTTGGAGGAGTCTACAACCCTTGAAAACTCGGGTTCTGGCTTCCTAAGAGCCAACCTCATCTTCTAGATATTCTCAGTCATAGAAGACACATATTTCAAGAGTTAAATGACAGGTTAGCCCTGTCATGTTCTTTGTGCCCAGACTGCTTACCTGAGATGATCACCTCAGCTGAGAGATACTGTCATTAATCACTGCTTCACCCTATAACTGTAAACAACTTAATATCATTTCTATGATAATTTTCTCAAAAGTCCATACATTCTCTAGGGTCATAGAGTCCCTTGATTGCCTTTGATTCAGTTTTCAAGTTTTCTCTTCTTCCCATCAGTGGGCAGTGATTCCAAGACCACTCAGAGGAAGTAAAGGCAGCCCTACAAATCATTTGTGATCCCAAGCTAGAGAAAGCTTTTGAGGCCAGCATATTTCAGGTTTTTGTTTCAACAAGAGGGTAGAGGTGTAAGGGGCTGTGACTGATGTGGCTCAGTGGGTTGGATATCATTCCTCAAACTGAGAGGTCATCATCTCTATTCCCAATCAGGATACAGGCTTAGGTTGCGGGGCCAGGTCCCCAGGTGGGGGCATGTGAGAGGAAACCAACCTATCCATGTTTCTCTCGCACATCAGTGTTTCTCTCTTTCTCTTTCTTCCTACCTTTCCCTCTCTCTAAGCATAAATAAATAAAATCTTTTTCAAAAAGAGAGAGAGGAGAGGTGTAAGATTAAATGTAACAAGATTGGTCACTTGTAGGTTGTTGGAAGAAGGTCAACAAAAGGCAGGAGGACAGAAACTGTTGCCTCAGAGTATAATAAATAATACAGTTAGACTACAGGTAGGACCAGGCTCCCAGGCTTCATTAGTATAGTCAGTTTCCACAGAGAAACCAAATATATTACTTTAGGGTTTTAACATTTAATATCCTTTCAAAACACAATGACATATTATTAGTAAAGGAGAGAAAAGGCAGACAATAAAACAATTATAGGGAAAACAGACAAGAGCAATTATTGTTCAATATAGCCAAACAGCATTGTGAAGCTTATTTTTGACTGAAGCAGGATGAATCCTAGCACGAACAAAGACAAAGAAAAATGTTTTCATTTTTTCAATGATAGCATGACACTATTTGGCACCGGTGATACAATTTCTCGTCAAGTTAACAGTCCTACTTGAGATATTTGTAGCAGAAATAGCCAAGAAGCCCCTCTTTTTTATTATTTCTGTTCTTTATCCCCTTTGTGGCCTTGCTATGAATCAAGTGTGTGCTCACCATAGCTTTTTCCTTAGCGTTCCTAGTAATATCTCGGTTTCTGATTGAGTTTTGCTAAATCTCATAATCCTGGGACCAGCTCCATTCTCACAGATTTTATAACTGATTCAAAGTTGTCTGACCTCACTAACAACAGGGTCACATTGTCCTTTATGTATTGAAATGGGTGATTCTTGTCTATGGTATGATTTAAAGAACCCTAACAAGCCAAATCTACTTCCCTATCCGGTCCTCAACAGTACCTCAAATTCCCATCATTAGAGTTACCCATTTCAGTTAGTAACTCTGCACCTGTAGCACACTACCTGAGATGTGACAAACTGCATTAATGAGTTTACTGAATGAGAAAGCCAGTCACCCAGGAGAAACGCGATGTAAGGAAACACAGCTCTGTCAGGCTGGCCTACTCTAGAATATGTTATTTACCATGCCTGTGACTCAGTTTCCCTACATGGAAAAGATGGCTCCTTTTCAAATAATAGATTTGGCAACATACTTTAAAACCAAATACCATTAAAAACTAATAAATTATTGCTGTTTTTCTTCCCTACTTTGGTTTTCTCTTCTTAATCAGAGTTAGGTTCTCAGACTTTAGAGTACCTCAGAATCGCCTGCAGAGTTTTTTAAAACAGATTCCTGGGCCCTGGCCTCAGGGTTTCTGATTTGGTAGATATGAAACAGAGCCAGATAATCTGACTTTCAGAAAAGTTTCCAGGAGAAGCTGATGCTGCTGACCCAGGGATCATCCTTTGAGAACCACTGCCCTCAAAGGAAAGAATGGATTTCCTGGGCCACACTTCACAGTGAAGGGTGAAAAGGAAATGAGCACACTCCTAATTATCCCAAACATTTGTGTCACATACTAATTCTTACAAAATCGCTCTATAAACTGCACTCACACATCAGCAAAGCTCAGGGTAAATTATTACCCCTAAAGAGGCACAAAGATTAATTCATAATCCTCAGAATTCTCCTGGAACTCAGGCAGAAGGGTTTTATAATAGAAAATGGCCTCATTATTCATGCATTCACACATTCCTTCTTCAAAAACTTTTTGAACACCAACTATGCCAATTATTATGACAGAAACTAGGGGAAACTCAAAATCTTCATCTCAAGAATCTTTCAGTCTACTAAGAGAGGAAAGGCAAATAGTTATGATACAGTGTGAGTATGATAACTAACATTTGTTTGAATATTGAAGTGTATGAAGCATTTCATATTTTATTTCCTGTGATCCTCACTTGGTACCTGTAAGGTAAATATTATTCCTAGATTTTTTAAAAATTAGGAACCCAAGGCTCTGAAACAATGGCTTCCCCATTGTCACTCCACTGGTAAGGGGTGAAGCCAAGGTGCCACCCAGGCCTTAAGAGTCCAGAGCATAAGCCCTCTGCCCAGCCCTGCACTGCAGTTCTGATCCTGCTGGACACCCCACAGGTACCAAAGATCTGGAGCTGAGCAGGGCTCCTCCCCAGGAGCCTCCGGGCCTGTGGAAGGGATCAAAGTCAATGGCTACAGAATTTGATGGAAGAAAACTGCCTGGGCTAGTAAAAAGGAAACACTCCTCTCCAAAGTACCTTGAACCATGTCTCTTCAGCAAATGTTATATAATGTGACGTCTTGTAAATTCCTTCTATTTTTAATCCTTGAATTTCATTCAACTTTCTCACCTACTCTTTTTTCCAGTTATATTATTTTCTGCATAATAGGCAGAGAGAAACACAGTTTAAATTCACTGTCATAGGGGGATTCTGTAAAGGAGTTGTACTGTCCTGAACAATAGAGTATATTTAATAGTACATGCCCCCTCCTCCTGTGCCTCCTAGTTCTTTTCCTTTGAAAAATCTTATTCTACCTCGTTTTCCCCTAGGACTACATTATCAAATTCACACACACACACACACACACACAAGAAAACAAACTGTGGCCTTATGTGACCCCACACCACTCTGCTCTTCATTGGAATGCAAGGTCTCTCTGGAGTTTCTGAAAATAATGAGTTTGCTTCTCTCCTTCACACTAAGCATAACAAAAACAAGTGTCCTTCTGAATGCCAGGGAGAGTGCTAGGGTTAGGACAAAGGCCCCTCCGCTGGCTTTCAGGCTGCCTGAGTTACTTTCTGCAGCTATCACTCAGGGAAGTAGGCATTTTCCTCAAAGGTTACAGGTTTGGAGCCCAGACCTTTTCAAACCCATCTGGTAGAGCAGTCATCCCCCCATCAACTCAACAGTGGCCTGTTTAAATCCAAAAGTTATAACACAAGAGGATGTTGCATTATCAGAGAGTTAATGATACAGAGACAATTATGTACTGATCCAATAAAGAAACTAATTAAGCAGATAAAACTGGCTACTGTCTCATCTCCATTTTATAGCCAAGTAAAAAGATTTAGAGAGATTAAGTTACACGTCCAAATGATTAAGTTGTTAAATACAGAGTAGAGAGCTTTCAGCTAAGGAGAAAGAAGAGGAGGAAGAGAAGGAACAGATGGAGAAACAACTGAGAAAGGACTCTTTGGGTAAAGTCCTTGATGTCATATGCTGTTTGCAAACTCTTTCAACACAGTCCCCTGCCAAAGTGTGAGGAAGAATGTGAAGCACCTAAAATTACTTTTTTTCTGAGCACTCCTAGAAAGTCCATTTGAATCAACTTTGCTAAACTTTGCAGATTTGGCTTTCATTGTCACTCTCAGACAGTCAGCCAGCTTGTGAAGGTGGAGCCAGGAGCTGCCTGGAAGATGTGGGCTCCAGGGAATTAGAAACTGGAGCAAGTAAAGAGCAAATGCCAATGAGCTTTAGCTCTCGGTCTTTTTCATGTCATCCTAAAGGAGGAACCTGGCAGTGTCATCATTCAATAAATTGGGAGCTTTACAGCAATCTTTAAGAGAACTATAAAAGTGGTTTCTCATTAAAAGAATATGTGAAAGTATATCAGAAATGAAAGTAGCACTCAAACCACAGATAAATATGTGTGTGCAATAAGGTAGAAATGGCTGGATTCATCAGTTTTATGTTTTTTAAAGGATTACCTTAAATTAAGCACTATTGGTTACTCAGCTCCATAAAGCTAGAAGAGCAACTGGGGAGGTTTTTGGATACATCTTTCCCCTGTGTGCATTTGTTAATTAGTCCTGCCTAACAAATCACCCCAAACGTAGGTGCATACAACACCGTTAATATCTTTCATAGTTTCTGTGAGTCAGGAATCTGGGAGTACCTTGACTGAATGGTTCTGGCATGGGTATGCTCACGAGGCTGCTGCACAGTGGTGGCAGAGTCTGGAGTCCTTGAGGGTTTCTTCACTCACATGTCTGGGGTCTGGGCTAGGAAGACTTGAGCAGCATCTGGAAAAAATAAGGCTTCTTAGGCATCTCTCTGTGCCTCTCTGTGGGCCCTTCTCATGGTCTCTTCAGGATGGTGGCTACCTGGCAGCCAGGATTCCTGCATGGCCGCTCAGGGATCCCAAAGGCGTGTGTCATCCTGAGCCATATTACATCTATAAGCAAACCTCAGAAGCCATATGACAGACCTTCCTCCACATTTTATTGGTCAAGGCAGACAAAGGAACTGCCCAACACCTCAACAAGGGAATGTCAACATCACATTGGACGAAGAACCTGTGAGATTCTTTATCTTTGAAAAATACAATCTACCACATAATGATTCTTAGAATTCTGCATGGACTCGATTGAACTTTACAAATCAAATTGCATCAGTAGATTTGAGTGGACTAAATTGAGTCTGCACTTCTAACTGTATCTATGGCAGTCCCCAGCATCTGATACAGGGCTCTGTCCAGAGGGTTTGCTTGGTAAGCATCTATGGATTAGTTGTGGTGTGTTCTGCAGGGGAAAGAACTAAGTCACAGCTGGGTTCTAGTCCTTCCCTAACATATGTCATTGTGTGAACAGGCTTAACCTCTCCACGCTTTTACTAACCTATAAAATGAAGACTCTACGAACTCCCCTTGCTGTACCATATAACCTAGGAGAGTAACCTGTGTATTCATGGATCTCACAAATTTGAGGCTACAATAGAAAACCTAAAATGGTAGCAGAACTAAATTCTGTCTATGATCCCATCTATAGAGTTTCAGAAACTACAGTCCCATTCAAGTTATTCTTAGTATGTTTGCCAAGTTCCAGGGTAATGATTGCATATACTGTACTATTTGTTTTCCTACAGTGCCTGAATGGGATGTATTAGGATAATGCTACTATGTTAAATGGGAAGACACTAGCCATTTCCATTACCGCAAGTTATTTGTAAAGGAAAGTTATCTCATATTTCCTAGGATTCAGCCATGGGGCTGTGGCAAAGAGAAATCTGACTAGCAAATGCCATCCTGCTTTCAAAATCACTTTTCTCCCTTAACAACAACCCCTTTTCCTGCAACCAAGCTTTTGTACACAGACCCCTCTTACTTTTGGAAGAGTATTAAAAAAAAAAAAAAAACAGCTCTTTACTCTTCAATGTAAATAGAAATCCATCTGGCCTGCCTCAGGGGCTTTCCAAGCATGACCAGATTCTCTTAATCCCCAGATTAGTTCAGGCTTTGCTGATTTCATCATTCGTGCTAATTCCACCTGATCAGACATAGCAACTGGAATAACCTAGAGGACAGTCTAGGGTCAGAGGGAGAGTGCCTTGATCAGTTACTATCGTCTGCCACAGGCACAGGAAGGAGGGAATAGTAACAAGACCTCTCAGTGTTATTAAAGCTATGCTTGAGCCAAGGGTACAAGGTGTGGCAAGATTCCTAGACTGTGAGTTAAGGAGACTGAAGTTGACAAGGTGAAAAATTGCCAAGATAGTTTTTATGGTAGCTAGGGTCATGGTTTGGGGGTCAGGAGACTGAAACAGAAAAACACTGTGTAACCTATGAAGGTACTAAAATGCTTTACACACAATTCTTTTTATAATTATAAAATTAGTATATGTTTATTATTAAAAAGCTAGAAAAATAAAAAATATAAAGAAAATTATAATCACCTATTATGCCATCATCCATTGTCAATATTTACATGTACTTCTTTCTAGTGTTTATATATATATATAGTTTAATGTCTTCATTTTTAGTTTTAATGAGTATTTTACTATGGTATTATATATTCCTTAAAATAGAGAGTTTTCAATAGCACTATATTAGTTTTATTATATGGATGTACTATAATTTACTTGTTTAGTATTTTACTGTTGGAAATTTGGGCTATTTCAAACTTTCAAGGCTAACCATAATTCTGGGACAAACCATGGGAGGGAAAATTCTAAGGCAGCCTCCAAGAGCCCCAGTCCCTGGTGTACACAAACTCCGTCCAGTTGTTTAGTCAGGTACTCATCTGGGTACTGTGGTGCAGGGAGCTTACAGGTGTCATTTAGGTGTCAAATCAGTCGACCTAAGGATGGGAATATCCTAAGGCCTGACCTAATGATGTGAGCACTTTAAATCTGGGACCAAGGGTTAGAGAATGAAGAAACCAGAGATCATCCAACACACAAGGGATTTGAAACATGACAAGTATTCTGTTGGAGAAAGTCACATGGCAAGGAATGTGAGTCTCTGGGCACTGAGACAGCCATCAAGGGAACAGGGACCTCAGTCCTACAGCTAGAAGGAACTCAGTTTTGCCAATGAACTGAATGAGCTTGGCAGTAGATTCTTCCCCAATGCCTCCAGACTAGGACTCAGCATGGATGACGTATGATTTCAGCCATTAGATACCCTAGGCAGAAAATCCATCCATCTATATTGCCTACAGAATTATCCTACAGAATTGTGACATAATTACCAGGTGTTGCTTTGAGATGCTAAGTTTGTGCTAGAAGACCTATTCAACATACTTATGCACAAATACTTATTCATATCTCTAATCATTTCTTTAAGATGTATTTCTAGTAGTAGAATTAAGAATTTCAATATATAAAGACCCTGCAAGGGTCCTGGCTGATGTGACTCAGTGTACTGAGTGCAGGCCTGAGAACCAGTCGCTGGTTCGATTCCCAGTCAGGGTAAATGCCTGGGTTGCAGGCCAGGTCCTCAGTAGGGGGCTCGTGAGAGGCAACCACACATTGGTGCTTCTCTTTCTCCCTTCCCCTCTCTCTAAAAATAAAACAAAAATCTTAAAAAAGAAGACTCTGTAATGCATTACCAAATATTCTTCCATAAAAGTCATGACCATCTACACTCTTACTACATGAATTTTTATTTTATTCCACTCTTACTTCCTCTGAACACTTGATATGATAATATACAAAGTTATCAGTACAGTAGATTCTTAAATCACACAAAAATGTGTTTAATTCTTTTTTTATTTAATCTTTATTGTATTTTTTCCATTGTCATTTAGTCCCCATTTCCCGCCCCCACCCCTAGCCATCAACAAACTATTGCCATGTCCACACGTGCTTTTTCCTTTTTGCTGAATCCCTCCACCCTCTCACCTCCCCACCTGCAGCTGTCATCCTGCTCTCCATTTATGAGTCTTTCTCCATTTTACTTGTAAGCTCACTCTGTTCATTAGATTTCACATATGAGAGAAATCATATGGTATTTGTCTTTCTCTGACTGGCTTATCTTGTTTAGCATAATGTTCTCCGGGTCCATCCATGCTTTTGCAAAGGGTAAAATTTTCTTTTGTATTGCCAAATAGTATTCCATTGTGTAAATATCCCATAGTTGTTTTATCCACTCACCTACTGATGGATACCTGGGTTGCTTCCATATCTTGGTGATTGTAAATAATGCTGCAATGAACATAGGGGTGCTTATGTGCTTTCAAATTAGAGTTTTGGATTCCTTCAGATATATTCCCAGAAGTGGGATCACTGGGTCAAACGACAGATCCATTTTTATTTTTTGAGGTATCTCCATACTACTTTCCACAGTGGCTGCACCAGTCTGCATTCCCACCAACAGTGCAAAGGGTTCCCCTTTCTCCACATCCTCATCAGGACTTGTTGTTTATTAATTTATTGATGACAGTCATTCTGACAAGTGTGAGAGGAATCTCATTGTGGTTTTAAATTGCATTCTCTGATGACTAGTGATGTTGAACGTCTTTGCATATGTCTATTGGCCATCTGTTTGTCCTCTTTGGAGAAGTGTGCATTCAGGTCCTTTGCCCATTTTTTAATTGGGATGTTCGGGGGGTTTTTTTGTATTGAATTTTGTAAGTTTTTTATAAATTTTGGATATTAACCCCTCATCAGATGTGTCAGTGAAAATGTTCTCGCATTCTGAGGGTTGTCCTGTTATTTTGTTGATGATTTCTTGGCTGTGCAAACACTTTTTAATAAAGTCCCATTTGTTTATTTTTTCTTTTGTTTCCCTTGCCTGAGGAAACATATCCAATAAAATATTGCCATGAGCAATGTCCAATATGTTGCTGTCTATGTTTTCTTCCAGTTTTTATTGCTACGGTCTAACATTTCAATCTTTTATCCATTTTGAATTTATTTTTGTGTGGTGTAAGAAGGTGGTCTAGTTTCATTTATATGCATGTATCTGTCCAATTTTCCCAACATTTATTGAATAAACTATCATTAGCTCATTGTATACACTTGCTTCTTCTGTCAAATATTAATTGACTATAAAGGTGTGGGTTTATTTCTGGGCTCTCTATTCTGTTCCATTGATCTATGTGTCTGTTTTTATGCCAGCACCATGCTGTTTGATTACCATGGCCTTATTGTAGAGTTTTATATTTGGTACAGAGATTCCTCCAACTATGTTCTTCTTTCTCAAGATCACTGTTGCTATGCAGGGCCTTTTGTGTCTCCATATAAATTTTTGAAATATTTGTTCTAGTTCTATGAAATACCTCATAGGAATCTTGATAGGAATTGTGTTGAATCTACAGATTACTTTGGGTAGTATGGACATTTTAATGATGTTAATTCTTCCAATTCATGTACATGGTATGTGCTTCCACTTCTTTGTATATTCTTTAGTTTCTTTCTTCAGTGTCTTGTAACTTTTTGAATACAGGTCTTTTACATTCTTGGTTAGGTTTATCCCTAGGTATTTGATTCTTTTTGTAGCAGTTGCAAGTGAGATGTTTTCTTAATTTCCCTTTCTGTTAGTTCTTTATTGGCATATAAAAATGCAACTGATTTCTGGATATTAACTTTGTATCCTGCTACTTTGCTGAATTGTATATCAGTTCGAGTAGTTTCTTGATGGAATATTTGGGGTTCTCTATGTATAATATCATGTCATCTGCAAATACAGACTTTTTTTCCAATTTAGATATCTTTTATTTCTTCTTCTTGTCTGATTGCTGTGGCTAGGACTTCCAGTACTATATTAAATAAGACAGGTGAAAGCGGACATCTGTCTTCCTGTACCCAGTCTTAAGGGGAAAGCTTGTGGTTTTTTACCTGTTGAGTATGTTGCTGGCAGTGGGTTTGTCATATATAGCTTTTATTATGTTTAGGTATGTTCTCTCTAATTCCACTTTACTGACAGTTTTTATCATAAATGGGTGCTGGATTTTATCAAATGCTCTTTCTGAATTTATTAATATGATCAGGTGGTTTTTAACCTTCATTTTTTTAATGTGGTGAATCACATTTATTGATTTGCGAATGTTGTACTAACCTTGCATTCCCGGAATAAATCTCACTTAATCATGGTGTTTGATCTTTTTGATCATTGCTGTATTCACTTTGCTAACTTTTTTTAGGAGTTTAATGTCTATGTTCAAGGGATATTGGCCTATAATCAGTTTGTTGTGTCTTTATCTGGTTTTGGAATTAGGATAATGCTGGCCTCATAAAAATGAGTTTTGAAGCCGTCCTTTCTCTTGAATTTTATGAAATAGTTTGAGAAAGAGAGGTATTAGTTCTTTTCAGAATGTTTGATAAAATTCACCCATGAAGCCATCTGGTCCAGGGCTTTTGTTTGTTGAGAGTTTTTTTATTACTGCTTCAATTTCACTGGGTGTGATCTGTCTATTCAGATTCTCTGATTCTCCTGATTTAGTTTTGGAAGGTTGTATGTTTCTATGAATTTATTCATTTCATCCAAGTTGTCCAGTTTGTTGGCATATAATTGTTCATAATATTTTCTTACAATCCTTTGTATTTCTTTAGTGTTAGTTTGTATTTCTCCTCTTTCATTTCTGCTTTTATTTATTTGGGTCCTCTCTCTTTTTTTCTTGATGAGTCTGGTTAAATGTTTGTCAATCTTGTTTATTTTTTCAAAGAAGCACCTCTTGGATTCATTGATTTTTTTTTTTGTACTGCTTTTTTAGACTATTTTGTTTCTTTCTGCTTTGATCTTTATCATTTCCTTCCTTC
>VMDR010009465.1:0-33337 GCA_007922815.1 Macrotus californicus
ATTGGAAACAACAAAACATGCGTTAGGTATACATAGCAACCGCACTGAAACAGATTCACCACTCACATATTCCATTATGTAAATGAATTCAAAGATATTTCATGACTGATCAGCTAGAAGGGACATAATGATTTATAATTCAAATAACTGAGCACTGAAATCAAATTGAGCTAATATATATTTCTAAATATGCAAACCTGAAATAATTGTTAAAAAATATAAATCAATGTACCCACGTTGAAACCATTCATATCCCTTAGTTTAAAATGTTATAGCTTTTAAACTTTTATCTAATAAGTTTGCTGAAAATACGATTTTTTATTAACTTCAGGAAGTGCTCAAAAGCAATAAGCAGCTTATAAAATAAAAGGTTATAATTGTAGAACTAAAGAATATATACAAAATATAAGGTGATAGGAAAAGAATCTTAAGAGCAGAAACAAATAAATTAGGCATTATGCAAATTATACTAAAAAGAATACAAATCAAATTAATTTTATATTAGGTTTCAATTCCAACCTAAAGAGCAGGGTAAATCTGAACAATAGCCGTGTGCTGTAAAATAACGCGGCTTCTCTCCAGATAATGTGCTCTCCAAGTGATTCACTGTGAAGAGGCCAGCGTTTGCAACACGAGGCAGTACTTATAAACCACTTCATATGTTAGAAATAAAGAGTATTTCAGCATTATTATTTAAAAAATACAGGTTCAGGTTTTTTTTTTTAATAAGAAAAAACACATATCTTAAAAAGCCGAAATGACCACTGGAATTGGGCTGTGCATCACTTTCCAGTAAAAAGGAAAAGCAGCCTGGACAGGTGTAATTTATCATTTTTCTGATTTAATATCAAAGAAATATATTAAAATAATAAAAAGAATCCTGAAATCCTCAAAATTTGTAGTGATAAATAGCCCTCCCTGACTTTATTGCATTATACCTACTAACAGAAATATTGCATGGTGGATTTTGCCAGACAAGGACGATTATTTCCCAATAAAAAGTTGCATATTAAATTCCAGCGCAAAAGTGGGTGTCTAATACTTTGGAAATCTTTTATGGTTTGCCAAGGAACACAATTTTAAAGTTAACTAATACAAACATATTTGGGAAGTGAACCTATACTAAAAAATTCTCTCCAGTGCCACCCATTTTCAGAGTGTTACCTCCATATTAAAATATGAGCTAATCTTATTGTTTAATTAAACCAACATTTATTTTTCCCCACTTCTCCGTATTTGGAGGATAACACAGAAAAGGCGAACTACATGCTTCTCTTGCACTGGTGTAAACACGTCAGCACCAACAACTATAACCTATTAAGAAAAGAAGGTTCTGGGTTTAGATTTCAAAAGCCTGCTGAGGAGAGAAAACCAAACGCTGAATGTGCCCTGGGGAACCTAGAGTAAATAACATCCTGATCTGGAGGGGCCGACAATCAAAAAAGTGTTCAAAAACTTAAAATTTTCTCCCTATTCCTTTGTGCCTCTTAACTAATGAAAATAATACCCTTCTCAACTGAACAATGCTGAATATGTACCTACTCTTAGGAATTCAGTTTTGATGAGGTAGTATTTTTAGAACATACTGACCTTCTTAGCATTAGTTACCTGCTTTCTTTTAAAACGAGAGCTTCCGGACAATTACGTTGAGACCACGGGCGAAAGGACATGCGGCTGCGTACTTTCTTACCTGACAGTTTGTTAACCTGGCTGGGGACAGACCAGAGCTTTGCTTAGGAATCTGCACATCCATCTACATTCATTGTGACTCTGAAGAGATGCTCAGAGGACGGTACGAAGCCAACGTAAATCTTTCAAAAAACATGCATCTACAGATAAGGCTAAATAAAAGGCTTTTCATTTTTTAAAAAAACTCGCAAAAATTATAAACAAGGAGAATACCTAGCCAACAGCAGGCCCTTGTCAGGTTGGTTATATAAAGTATCAGACACGCAGCAAAAAGGATATCCGACAGAAAGGTCATTCAGGAACTGGAGAGTCCTTGAGATTACGGGCTTGCATCTTCCCCAGTATTTAAGGTTTGTCACACTGCACGTGAAAAAACAAGTTTGTAATTGTGCGCCAGGTGTTTGCTTGTGCAGGGAGAACACAGAAACACACACACACACGCACGCACAGTCGTGTAAGTCAGCAGGCCTAAAGTGCCAAATACCAATGGAGCATTTCTCAGTCTATTCTTTCGATACGGCACATTCAAAATGATGGACAATCAACGTACAGTGGACACTACCCTCCCAATGGTGTACCATTCTATAAATTTAGTTTTGCAAATTAAAAGCTGCCTAAGTGTTTCACAGGAGACACGCCGGGCCTGTATCAAACACATGTCTGGGGGGCAGCATATGGACAGCAGAGCGAGGTTCACAGTCGCCGCCAAGACATGAACTGTCCACCTCGCGGCCCCAGATCCCCTTCTTGTGCCCGTGGCTGTTCATCTAGCTCTTACTCTCTTGTCAGCAAGACTGTGCTACTCCTGTGTCACACGGACATGGGGGGGTGCCACGTGGACGCAGACCTGGGCAGGGTAAGTGCGAGGAGTCACGTTTCTAACCAGACACTAGTGGATCTGCGGGCGCTGCGAGGGTAAGTCCATCTCCACGACCGTGTCCCCGACAGCCACCGGGTCCTGCTGGAGCCAGCGCATGCCCCGCGTCGAGGCAATCAGACCTCTCTCTGAGATTCCAACGTGCAGTGATCTCTTCCCCTGCTCTTCCAAACTGGGCATTTTCTTTTTAATTACGAGAAGTCCTGCCCAAGGGACCTGAAGAGTCAAAGCCCGTACGCTTTCTAAACCCATGTTTCGGCACTGCATACGGCAGCTGTTAGAGCCCTTGGCAAACACCGGTATCTCCTGCGTGGTGAACTTTAAATGTGAGAAGTTAAGTTTTAATTAAAAACATGCTACCATTCTAAGAATTAAAGCCTAATTTTTAAAGCCATTTATGAAGAAAATGAGTATTTACAAAAAAGATTCAGACACAGTAAAAAGGTCTGTTAGCTTCAAACCAGCAACAACAGTGCAGAAAGATCAAAGAGCCAGAGCGGGAACTCACATTTTCGTCATGAATGTCTCCAGAACACGGCTGTCGTCTGTTATTCCTAAGACTTCCGACATGCGGGCGTACACCTGCGTGAAAGCGTTCCATTGTTAGAAGCGTTATCATCAGCATGTATTTTCAAAAGACTATCAAACTGAACAAATGCAAGAGTTCATGCACTGTTTGACCTATACTAAAGCTGGGGGTGGGGGGTGGGGAGGAGAGCAAATTGGGAATTTAAAAATGTTTGTAATTTTAAAATGTACCCTCTTTTCCTTCCAGGAAGCACCCCTCCCATTTTGCACTAGAGACATCCATTCTCACACACTCAGTTCGCTCCCAGCGCACCACACCACACCATTTGTTTTCAGAGCGGTCGATCACCCCTTTCTCAAGGACGAGAGCACGGACGTCCACTCCAGTTTTCGGCAAACCATCAAATAATTCAGGCTTCTGGTAGGCAGTTATAAAAAACGATTTCAAAACTAAAAGTTTAAGAATTTGCAGAGAGTCTCCAATATCTCTCAATTAAGCTCCCCCAAACACAGAGGCAGGTCTTACTTTCATGCTGAAACGAAACCCCAGGCTCAGGAATTCTCTACTGAGTACACCAGGGCCTGGGAACCCACTAAGCTTCCCGTCAGTGTCGGCTGCAGAATTTGTGAGCAACGTCTCCGTCCCGACCCCAGCCACACTGAGCTGATAAACACATACCCACTTCAACTGGGAACAGGCCACCGGCAGCCAATGGTATATTCCCTAATAGCCTGGCAAAGCCGAGAGGTGGGTTAACACCTCCGTACTCCCTGATGCTCTGGTGTGATTCCAGGTTATCCCTGCCAGACACCAGCTGTATGGGATTTCTCTTCTGCGACTTGATCCCCCGCGCTGTGTCTTCTTACTTGCCATGGACCAGCCCCTTTCCGATGGTTGTGGCAGCTTAGCTTTCGCTCTTTCTGCCTTTACGTCACCTACAGCTTGATATACTGCCATAGGTCAGGACGGCGAGAGAGAAACCACAGGGCACCCTACAACCCAGTTGTAGGGTTAGACGGGGAGCAAAGCTGTTCATTGCCTAGGTCTCATAGTTGGATTTTAAATACTATTCAAACCAGAAGCTTGTGTTGCAGGCTTTCAACCTAAGTCCTATAACCAAAAGTCCTCAGGCCCGTAGAGTCCACCAGAAAAGGGAAGAAGGTGGGGGGGGGCAGGTGGAGAAGGCCAGAGAAGGAAAGAAGGAGCATGAGGGTGGCCGGAGAAGCCGGGGCACCTGAGTTCCTGTTGCCTTTTCTGCTGACTTCTGAGCCATCAAAAAGGCATTTCAATTACGATATCTGTGACTCTGCTCGTGAGGGTAGGCCTTCATCTCTTTCAAGACTGAAGCCATCACTGTGTTTGTAAGATGTTGGGGGAAAGAGGAAACTATGAAGAGAGAACCTAGGCAAGTTAATCGCTACGCATCCTCAGTGATCAGAAACCTTCAAGCACAAGGCTCAAAAGAAGAACCGTATGGAGAAAGGGAAGTCCACCATGACCCCAAACCGCTCTGGTGGGTGGGAGTGAATCGGGCCCCTTGGAAAATCTGATAGTGGTATGATGAATGGTGTACGAGGCCCTTCACAACTTGACCCTGACCTACCTCATCTAGCACTTCCCCTCAACCTGATGCCACATGAAATGCTGCTGGGAAACAGGCTTCTCATGCAATTTTGGACCTCCGTGCGCTCACATGCTTTCATTTTGCCTGGATTTGCCTTCTCCCTCCTCTTTCTGATTCCCGTGCAAAAGCCATTTTTCCCCGAAACCTCCCTCCCTGCACCCTGTCCTCTGCGTCCCCACAGCGGCTGGCCGGTCCCTCCATCACAGGACACAGCACATTGTAATTGGGAGACCCCCGCTACATTGTACCGCTTTTTTGTAAAAGCAAAGTTTACACTTTTCAAGCCTCTATAAAGGCGTTTTTTAAGGACAAAACTCAGGATTATCCTAATTTTGATTTTACCCCTGCCACGCTGAATAAAAATGTAACTAAAACGTGATTTTAAACACTGAACACATTTTAACAGTTAAAAAATGTTTTGTTTTTTTTTTATTAATAGTTCTTACAAGCAAGTTTTCTGTTGCATCCCTGGCACTCCAGAGAGGAGCAGGCTAGACAGGAGGGCCTGTTGTGCTCCGCTGTCAAAACAGCTTCTCAAAGCAGCGGCTCGACCCAATAAGATACTAGAAAACACAGTCAACATTGACACATGGCGGTGCTTTAATCCACAATTATCCCTGTAACTTGCGCCATTCCTTTTATCATCCATTAGCTTTGATTCCCATTATCCCATCCAGAACTGTGTCAACGCTTTTGTCCCTAGGGATTTCTCTCCTCTACTAGGATCTGACAGTCAAGCTTGAGTACTAAACAGGATCATTACCTCTTAAATCCACTTATCTGATCTACTGAATAGTAAATTGAAAAGCTCATTAAGAGCAACAATCTGATTTGTTTTCCTGTGTGACAGGGTCATTTAAAATCAATGTATGATTACTGCATTTCTTTTAAAAGGCTGTCTCACGTTTTTCCAAGGCATCCTGCCATTCAGAGAACATACAGATAATATGAAAATGTCTTCAAACATTTGGAATTTAATTATGCCACAGACACACGTAATTTGGGGGTGGGAAGTGATGTGTCCAGTGCGAAAAGATCTATAAAACTGTTGACCATAAAACAAGCGAAGGGAAGTTCTCTACAGAGAAAATTCTAACACGCTATGTATGGGTTTTGACATGACCTAAAACTTCTATCATTTCACCAGAAATGATTTTTATGACAGCCAGAAGAAACTACAATCATGGTACTGATTTTAAGGAAGGATATAGAAGTCAGCATAGGAACGCAAGGTGAAGTAAAAACTCACTTGAGTTCACAGATTCCTAATCTTTTATTTCAGAATTAAGGTAATTTGATCACAGTGAAAAAATGAGCAAAAACCTAAGAAGTAAGGGACGAAGCTCATGGTATCGTCCACCTGTCTCTGAAGGGTGCAATGCAGTAGAGTGAACAGTTACGTCTCTGGCTACATGCTTCACATAATTAGGGGTGCATGCGCTGTGACCTAGCTTCTGCCTGTCAGCCTGCGCCTTCCTCTCTCTCTTCCTCTTTTTTAACATGCCTGTGTTTCTCTACTAGACTACAAGCTCCCTGTGGGCAGAGATGATGGTGCCTTTTATCTCTCGTGCCCAATACACAATAAATGTAAAATGGCTAAAATAATGTAATATCAAATGTTAATTTTGGCTGATTCCACTTCATTCACAATTTTTTAACAAAATGAAAACTACCCATATAAGGTTCTTTTACAGTACCTTTTTCCTAAAAATAATACGCCCCAAATTACACTCACCAGAGGTGACCGCTGGCAAAATCGTGTTATTTAAAAAGATGCGGTTTTAATACTTAAATAACATTTCTGGAGGAAGCTCTTTTTGTGACTGCAGTAAGAGGGACGCTCCTGTGACTACTCAGAGCACCCGCTGTCCAGCCTGTTCCCGGCCCTTCTCATATTATGATAGAACACGGTTTTGTTTTAGAATTCACTTTCCCTGTGAATATGGAAAATCCATTTTCCTCCATGATTTCAAACACGTGCTCCACTATTTCAAGCCTGTGCTGCCGAGGGCAGGGAAAGTGTCTGTTTCTCTTTACATATCGAGAAGCACCGATAAGAACTGTCTTGATAAACTGAGCAACAAAGCAAAGGCACAGGCTCTGGTCCCAAAGGTCTGGACTTGCATTCTGGGTCTGCCACTAACTAGGTGCTACTTAAAATCTCTGAATCTTGGTTTCCTACCTGTGAACAGGAATAATGATACTAACACATTTTTGATGGGCTTTTGAGAAAAACAAATGATGACACCTGACACAGAGGCTGGCACTTCGTAGTCACTCAACAAACGCTGCTTCCCTTCCTACTCCATGTCATGAACCTTTCCCCAAAGCAGGGCCTCAAGGTGTCCACTACTGCCTTTTCCGGAGGGTGCATTACATGAAAAGTAACAGGGGGATGAGAAGGAGCTTACCTTGAAGATTTTGACACAGTGCAAAGAGGGTTAAAACAAACAAAACTTTAAAATTTGTGTTAACTTAGAAATCTTGACATACCTATTCCATCAACACACTTGAATCAAGGTCAGAAATGGCATTTGTTAAAGGTGGAAAGCTTCAAAATTTTATGATACAAAACCAAATTCTCTCCACTTCTAATTAGTTACTGCCCGAGAAGCTAGGAAAAATGGCCCATTTTAACCAGCCATCCATCTCTCTAGCTCTTGAGATACAGGAAGTTGTTAGAAATGTAAGAAATTACCATTATCACAGATTTGAGAAGGCATGTTCCTAAAAAACTGTTTTAACACATTTGTTTTCTTGTCTCTACTTATTTTACATGAAGGTTATTTCAATTTTTAGAAAAGAGTCTTTGGCTATGTACACAACACTTCAATGACCCAACGTCTCTACCTTTTCAATAACCACATGCTTGTGTGTATGCAGGGAACCTAAAGGGCCTTCTATCTGGTTTTTAAAAAGGAAGCAGATAAGAAATCCAGACAAGGGAATGCGCATACAAATAGCAATAAGAGTTTGGGCTGTAAATTCAGTTTAATAAAGAATAAAAGTGTGTGCTGTGATAATTTTTAAATTACTTTCTTTTTCCAATCCTAATCCTAGGTCTTCGGTGTCTGCAGCGCTGTCTCTAGCATTCTGGTTATAACTTTGAAGAAACTAATTATGTCAATCCTTAAATTTGAAGTAGATTACAGACCTGGGAAACCCGGAATATTAGTTCCTAAAGGTTGTATGGGTATATAATGACAACCACGGAGATTCAATAACAGCCCTCTATGAAATGTGCTCAAAAGCACCGCATGAAACAAATTAAAAAGAACAATGAATCGCTCATTCTGTGCAAATAAGAAAATAGAAGAGAAAAACTGGTTCTGCAGGTTTTCATAAGAGTTGTTATAATGAATTAAGATTTTGGATAATGAATCTTCAGAAAATTACAGTAAGTTAATACCCGTGGGCCTTCTGTAACTGTTCTCAAAGAGCTTCTGTAAGCAGGCTCCACGCAGAAAATGAGCGGTGCTGAGAAAAGCACCAACAAAGTACTCTGCCAGCAGATGATATATTTTCCTGAACCAATTTAGTCTCAAAAATCCACATACGGTAATACAAAGTTGATACCACAAAATTAAAAAGAATTGTTGTGAGTTTTAAAGTATTATTTCAATCTATGGAAATGACTTATCAATCAAGATTGTTTTGAACTGGTTGTAATTTGGCACAACAAAATCTGTCACCAGAAAGGATCTAATATAACGGAAGAATTAACGTTCCTTCGGAAAAGAATTTTGGAACTGAGTGTGAACTCGTTTGTTATGAGTAAGAGACCGATTTCCATTTTTTTGTCTTGGGCTTCAAGTGCCCTTGAGGTTGATGTAGTGCTTTCTGTAAGAGAGAGCCATTCCTGTGGGGGGTGGGGGAGGCGGGAGGGGGGCAGCGCATTTGATCACTTGGAGGTAAAAAGCCGGGAACTCAGGATGCTAAGCTCCTTCATCAACATTTGGAGCAGATAAAACACGGTCGTCACAATCACCTTATGAGCACATCAAGAGAATTAACGGCACGGACGTCACTGCTGCATATTAAATATACCAACTTAGTGACAGTGAACAGAACATCAATCTTGGTTGATTAACTTTTCCATCTCATCTAACATAACATCGCAAAATACAGGACCAGAACCATAAGTAAAAAAAATCTTTTGCCAGAATGTAATTTTAAAACCATCATATATGTTGGAAACCAAGTGGTAAATGTTTAGGAATCCGCCTGCCTTATTCAGAATGGCATCTGATAAAGAAAAGCTGGCTATGGAAGCATAAAAGAAATACGAGTGGGAAGTATTTATTTCAACTGGAATATCTGAACCCACCATCTGCGGTGGCCATCTTGCTGAGGGGACACATACCTAACAAATCTCTTAAGAGGCATTCCCAATCTGCTGGAATAAGCTATTGTATAAGAGAGCTTGGAGCCACCCCTTTGGACTCACGTCTCCCTCACTCCACATCCTGTGGCACAAGGCAGGAGCCCAGCAGGCTGGGGTGCAGGGCTGCCTGCTGCCTCGCGATAATCCCCTCTCCCAGCAGGGGCCTCCACTGATGCATGGCTAAGAACACGCTTCCTCTTCTGCTTGCACCCCAGTGGGGTTTCCATTCCTCGCTTGGGCCCGAATCCAGACTGCTAAGGAAGGGCTCCAGATGCTGCCAGAGATATGTGCGGATTAGTGTCTAAACAATCATTTATTAGAAAGAGGAACACAGGTACAGGGTGAAAACCAGCAATACTGGCAATTCTGGAGAGATTCTTTCCCTCCCACCCCCGCCCAGATCGAAGGTCTAACGACCACCTGTTCATCAGAAGCTGGCTGTGTGCCTCGTTCTCCTTCAGGGAGCCACTGACTAAGGATCTCCACCAGCATGAGCCTAATGTCTCCCGACAGGCCTTCGCTAGCCAAGAGGGCCCCGGGTCGAGTGCACCAGTTATTGGTCGCAGGATCCGCAGCCCATAGAAAGGCTCCTGCGGAGCAACCAGCTGAAAGCCAACTAGAGAGGACGGGCAGTGTGCATTTGTCCTGACACAGCTTTGCTCCCGCTGGCTGCCAACTCACTCCACGTCGGGGGCCAAGCTTCTGTTAAACGAGTCTTCTGCGGCTAAAGCCACGGTGGAGCCCCGGATAAATATATTATCTTCCCAAGATCACACGGTAAGAAGCTAACCGTGGCTATGGCACCAGGCTGCTGGAAGAAGAGTTGACTGATTTTGGTGGAAGGGTTGGAGACCATGACTTCAAGGGGCATTTAAGGCATTTTGTTTACGATTTTTTGCAATAGCGCTTTATCAGATGACATGATTAGATCTCGGAGCAAAGAAGCTGATGCTGGACGAAGTTTGTGAGAAGGCGATGGTGGGGGAATCAGCGAAGAAAAGAGCTGTTTGATGCTCATGCCCCAGACTGCTCAGAGGTGTCGGCCAGAAACACGTTCTGGCACACGGGCCATAATGTGCACTAGCTGCTGCTCGGTAACAGATGCCAAATAAAACTTTCTCCTTTCAGGTACGAATACCTGGTTAGAACTGGCCGCTTCGGAAATGTTACGATCTGGAAACGTAGGTTGCTTTCACACTCTGTTTTAGTGCGCTCACAGAGTGTGAAAGCAACCTACGTTTCCAGATTGAGCTCACTAAAACAGAGTCTCGGCAGTTAACATGGCTTAGCTGAGCAGTGGACATTTGCTTGTAAAACATCCACACTGTAGGGTTGTACACTGCATGAAAGGGGGGACCAAGACAATGCACCCCGACAAGTATCACTGTGAGCACGTGCCTATTTTGGTGCTAAGAATCTGGGGCTATGGTGAGACAAGCGTAAAGACTGGTGACCCACCATAATAACCAGCAACCCAACTCACCTTCACTACTTTCCAAGCCTTCTTTCGAACTCTGGACACATCACTCCTCAGGCGTACAACCTAAAAAGCACAGAGTTTAGGGACCTGCTACCTGGCATCGGAGGTAAGGGAAGAGCAGAACGCCTTCCCAACTTCAGATACAGGGAGAATGTGGCTCAGGATCCTTGTGGCTGTCACTTAACATATTCCTGGGATTTGGATTTATTCTGGAGGCCATGAATAGAGGCCTGGTGAAGTGCTGTTCGAAGCCTAGATGTGGTTAGATGGATTTCATGGAATATTTCAAGAATCCAATTACTAAAGGATAGCCCTAAAAAAGAACCAATTATAAATAACATTGACAGAACTATTTAAACGAATCTGTTAGTACTACTGCTTCCTATGAGACACTCTGTTCTGGCAAGTGGGGCAAGTGGGGCTAATGATTTAAGCAGGCCAAGTCATGGGTAAAAGTGCATCTTTAATAAATGGAACTCATTTCTATAGTCATTCAGAAGGTAAGCAAGTCGTATTAGGTCTTCTGTCACTTAATCGAATTCTTACACACACACCCTCCCCAAACCCTCGGACAGCACACCACACTACGGTTGCAGTGCGGGTTACGACCTTCACCAGGTCCCCATTTCCACCTCCAACATCTTTGTTTTATTCATACATGTTTCCTAATAATATGCCTCTATTTTTGCCTCTACCTTGCCTCCCTGAAACATGTCCCATTTTCTAAATCACTTCCGTGTCTTTCTCCTAAGAGGTCTCAACGCTGTCCCTCTGTGAAGAACCACCTGACATGAGGGGTGGAGGAGTGGAGGCTCAGGGAATAAATGGGGGGTGTCAACGACATCGTCTCTATTTTTGCTACCTTGTCCAATCAGCTGGTTTCATTTTGGTGACAATAGTCTCCAATTTTACTCAAAGATCTTGTTCCTACAGTCTCTTGTCCCTTGCCATTTGGCTCTCATACTAGCCTGGTGTGCGACTTTAACTTTCCCACAGCAGCGGGTCAGAGCTCACCTTCTGATGGGCCACGGATGCCCCCAGACACTAGTGTCTGGTATCTCTGAGCAGGCAGAGTCTGTGGAGTAAGCTGGAGCTGCCTGCAGCCTAGTCTTCCTGGTGAACACTTCTCCGTTGAAAATTAGCTGCGACACATGCAAAGGCCCTCGCCAAGAAGCATGTTCTTCTCTCAGGGAGAAGACAGAAGGGAGCGAGTTAACTGAGCATATACTTTAGATGACTTTACCTAGGAGGAGACACGGAAAGTGTGTGCAGGGCAATGCACGGAGGGGCTGGAGTCAGACTCTGCTACTTGCTAGCCCAGCACAAGGCTTGGCTAAACAGGCATTGGATAGACACTTTTACTTAATAAATTAAGTCCATCATCCTGGTTAAAATTAACTAGCCTCTCAGAGCTTTAGTTCTTCATCTGTAAAATGGAAAGAATAATATCACAAGGCGTACTCTCACAGATTGGAAGGTAGTCTAGTAGAGTGTTGTTAAGGACAGATCCTGGAGGCCAAGACTCATTGGATTCTATCACTGACTGAGTGATTTAGAACAGGTTCCTGACCCTCTAAACCTTCGTTTTCTCAAATATAAAATGAGGATGAGAGTAGGACCTAATCTGCAGAATCTCTGAGAGGAGTAAAGTAGTTAATTTACGCAAAGCACTTAGGCCTTGCACACAGTAAAGTGTCTGTGTTAGTTGTTGTTGTTATTATAATTATTAATCTTGTCATCACATGCTACATTACATACAGCACTGCCAGCACAGGGTTAGAAACACTTAGGAAGTTTTTAGCACGCAGTAAGCACCAAACAAACATTAGCTATTAGCCATTAGACCAGGTGGTCAGTGAATGGCCACTATCACTATTAAATAGCATATAATGAAACATTAGTCTGACATTAAGGGTGTGAGGCATGCACCACGATGACCGTCTTTTTCTTTGTGCTTTATCTGAACTAGATGCTAGAAAACAGGTGTGTGTCTAAGTTGGTACATGAGTAGCTTTAATAACGGTTAAAGAAGAGTGGGTGGCAGGGAAAGAGCCCTTATGAAAGCCAGCCTAACTCCCAATCTCGTTTCTTCTACCGATAACTTCGATCTTGCAGGACTAGCAGCAGGAGGAGTGGTGGGAAAGGAGGCAGGAGGAGAAGAGCCTCGAGGCGGCAGGTGATGTCCTATCTCAAGGGCCCGTTTGCATCCCCAAAGTCCCCAGTTTTGAGCCCCCACTCTCCTCTTCTGGAGTCATCACGAATTCCCACTTCCTGGGTAAGATCTCAGCTTACTGGGCGACTAGATGATTGACATCCCCGTGACCAACAAGTTTTCAAAGTCCCCCCAGGTCAGATCAGTGAGCCCACCCAACTCTCCGAGCTTTCTTTGCTAAATTCGCGCACGTAGACAGGGGGTTTCAGAACACCACCACTTGTTTAAAATTCTCGAGAGTTTTTGGTAAAGGGTCAAACACATGGTATTGGATGGAAACTAGACTTTTGGTGGTAAGTGTGCGATAGCTCATACAGAGACAGAAGTATGTCGTACACCTGAAACTTACATAATGTTATTAACCGAAGTTACCTCAATTCTGTGTGCCAGGCCCAGTAAGAACAGAAATGAAATGCCTTTCAGATATAAAGATAATACGATCTCCGACACTAGGCTAAGAGTTGAGTGGCTTTTCCTGTAGTAGGATGGATTATATCAAGTATCTAGGACCTAGCTTAGTTCCCTTGTGACTGATGGCTCGCCAGGACTAGAGGTCCAATATGGGGCTGTAGAGGTAAGTTTACTCCTTGGGAAGTAAAGCAGTGAATATGGGGATGAAACTTGTGCAGCTGGTCTTATCCAACATCACACTTAAACCTGATCGTGCCTGGACTCGTGCCTAAATACAGGCATAGGCAATGCGATACCGTGGAAGGCAACCCTGGGTTTAGGTAAGATGACTTGGTCAAAACCCAGGGTCTGCCTCTAAACAAGTTTATAACCTTCCTGAAATCTAGTTCGTATTCTGTGAAGTGGAGATAATCATATGTAGTAAACAGAATATTGCTGAGAAGACTAAATGAGAACTGTAATGGACAACCTCACGAAATGGTCAAGTCCAAGGTAGAAACCCAATACAGATTAAAGTTGAAGACAAAACATTCTCAAAAGATATTTCCTCGGCATTTCTCATTCTGCATTATCTGAATATATGGAATTCATAAGTTACAGCTTGGACAATGTTTTAACACCCAGTGCTTTGAACTTCAGGAACCTCAGGAATATTCAGGCTGGAAACTGTGTGTGAGGCAGCTGCACCTGCTGGGGAGTGTGCTACTGCAGCCCTGCTTCATAGATGCAAATGGGCAGGCGAAAGGATGGTTGGGAACTGGGACCACGGAGCATGAACATTTCTAATGAGTGGGGAAAGTGGATCAAAAGGAAGCATGCAAGAATGCGGTCAGGAACACTTGGAGGTGAGAAAAAAGAAGTGATCAAAGGCTCACATGAAACTAATATGATATTGAATGTCAACTGTTATCAAAATATTAAAAAATCATCAAAAGAAGAAGAAATAAGTTAAAGGAGGGAGACTAAGAATAGAGGGTTAAAACAAAAATCGGGAATTCCAGTTCTCAGCACATGTGAAGCCATCAGGGAACTAAGGGGCTGGGCACGTTTCAGCATTGCCTGGCATTTGAAAATTTCCCTCATCAAAAGGTGTGAGATTATCCACAGAAATGCATTTCCAGTTCTGTACGAGGAATCAGTCAGAAAATGTAATCCGCACTGGGGAAAGTTGTTTCAAAGCCAACTTCACTTAGACACATCTACTTCGGAGAGCAAGGGACACTGGCGCTGAGGAGCCACGCAGGCCTAGGGGAAAACAAAATCCCAATGAGTTTGCCAAATGTGCTTTTATGTCTCAGGGTTCCTTCAACAGAAACATTCTGGGAGATAGAAATTAGGAAAACGCAGAACTTAACGAATTCAGAGTGTTGAGAAGATATTTTGCATTTCTGTTTTATAACCGAGTGCTTTTCCCACATTTGTCCCAAGGCAGCAGATGAAGCGTTATATTCACCAATGCTAATACTAGCAATTGGAACATGCTCTTTGGCAAGGCAGAAATAAGATAATTGTTCAACATAGCCTGGCTTTTCAGAAATACTGGAAGCATTGCCTGTAATTATAGACATCTGTCACTGCTATCCACTCAGTACTAACCCTGACATCAATATATACAACCATAGCAGTAAACTGCCTGCAGGCACGGCAATGGAGACCAGATACGCAGGCAGGCAATCATCTGCTTCATCCGAACTATCTGTCAAAGGTTCCCAACCACAAATAGCTCTTACATTTTGTATCCTTAGGATAATATGTTGATTTATTTTAGATTCCCTAATATTTACAGTCTAGGCCATCTACTAAAATAAAGAAACAAAACTTATGGCTAATGGAGGCAGTTACTGTTCACAGTCATCATAAAAGGTCATAGCTCAACCCTCAAATGTTAAAAATGGATGGCAGCGTTAGCCATGCACTATTGTACAGATGTTTCCTTTCGTAGGGGAGATTATTTTCAATGGCAATTCAAAATGGTAAATACAATCCTTCATCAGCAAGCATGTTGCCACAAATGATGTCATAGAAATGCTCATATTTTCAAGTCTCTTTTGAGAAGTAAAGGTAAGTTTCAATGCTGAGTACTGGAGAACCCGATTGTCAGTTTGGGTTTGGCTGTACATGCAATACTGTGTCTGGCAACACGGGTTTGTTTTTTACATATACAAATGATGTGATGTCCAAAAATTAGGAAATGATACTGAAGGAGAAAAGACTTGGTTAGTGAATGAGTCAACGGACATGTAATATTGCTGGGGATAAAGCTGGCTGAAATATGTGCATGTACATTCATATTTTTAAAAGCTCAGATACGCTATAGCTTTAAACGTCACTGTCTTTTTTTCTTTGAGGCAGGCAGAGAAGCTAAAAATGACTGCACATTGAGGCTAATTAGGAATAAACACTCACAATTATCGTAATGTGTTCCTAAAAACCCAGATATTTCTTGGTCTGATCACAACAGCCTGTGCCGAAGAAAAACTATTAATTACTGACAGACAGTTAGCTTACAAGTGAGCTGCATCTTAAAAACCTCTTTTAAAATACAATTGCTAAATGCCTTACAGTGCTGTAATGTGAGACAGGTTCAAATCTTATTACTTCACTGAAATTAAAACCTAAGTTTTAATACTGTTCAAGTCGAACAATGATTCCACACTTTATTGCTTTTGAAATCCCTTGATGACCATAGGAAAAAATGCCCCCGAGAAAGAAAGACTGTTTTCGATAAACAGAAAATACAGTTTGCACTCTTAGCCTCTTTGTCATCACAAAAAAAGGATTTAATGCCAATTCTTTAAAAAAAGACTTTTCCCCACAAAATGTGCACCTTGTGTGCCGTTTGTAAAATCAGTTCACTTTCTTTTATTTATCACTGCAGCGCGGCGAGGCAATAAAGAAGCTACCGATAGCTAATAAATTACATGCCTTTTAAAACAATTCTCCTGCTACAAAAACATGTAACTACAAAGGTTTACATTTACATGGTACATCATATGAAATGTCTATATTTGTGTCCTATTAACCATTTTAGTAAATTGTGGATTTTTACCAAATAGCTGATAAGAAAAAATGAATAAAATGATTCACAAATGCCAATGTGATACAAAATAAAAGCCTTCCTAGGAAATTACTCTTACGCTATTTGCACTTTCTAAAAATCCTCCGAAATTTATTTTCAAACATGTTTTGATAAATTATTTTATGCATCAAAAAGGTATTAAAAGATAGTCTAATCAAGGTCAAGTTAACGTTTGCTCAGAGAACACTAAGGCCTAAGAAAGCATCTTCCCCCCTAATTTATGCTGCTAGTACCTCACAGTCTCTTAAAAACCATAGCTCCTAGCAATTCCTTACAGCAAATTATAAAGACAAGGTCACGGGCGGTAAGGCAAAAGTGGCCCAAATCTGCTCCTTAATATAGTCTGTATTTTAAAAAAGATACAGGAACTTGTTTATTTAAAAAATATTCATATCAAATGTCTTGCTTAATCATAATTTTTCTTTTAAAAGAATATACTTTCACATATCCACAAGAATTGCCTAAAAGCCCTACTTCTTTGAAAATAGGCTGTTTATTTTGTCTTTCTGGTTTATCTACCTTCAAATGAAGTTTGAAACATCTGTACTCCAATTCCAGGATTAACTTGTTAAATTAGTCAGGGTATTTGTTTAATGCTCTCATCCTCTAATCCAGCGATTTCCAACTGGTATGCCAAAAGAATTTTCAAAACACGCAATACCTGACTATTTCGTCTGGGCACTGACCTCTTTTCCCCTCTACTGACAAAGTGACTGCAGCCAACACAACAACAGCCGTCTGGTGTGAATGAGTCAAAATTATACCTATATTTTGGTCGGACTGGCAAAAATTGTATTTATTTTTTGGTGTGCTGTAGAATTTTAGTCATTAGTGTATGTGCTCCCTGAGATGAAAAAGGTTGAAAATAGCCCCTCTAATCTCACGACGAGCATGCATTCATGAGGTAATGTACTGTCTTTTATTATTAATTTCCTCCATTTCCTGTAATAGCTATCAGAGCTGTGGCTTTTTTTGTTTCATACCTACAAAATTTCAACTTTCTTCAATTATGCATGATGGACGATAATTCAATTTTTAAAGCACAAACAACGTGCTCCCTTTCAGCTTTACTGTCGGTGACAACCCACCATACACCAATGGACACAAACGCTACATTCTACAGCGTTCCATTTAAGACCTACTTTTTCTTTTTTTTTGTATCAGTTTGATTATGATGATCAACCATTAGAAATTTGTGGAAGATATTTTTTTGAAGAGTTCAATGAAATACTTTCACTTTCACAGATTTCTTTAGAGGGAAATTATTACCATCATAATCATGTTCTATAAACTACCTATCTGTGTACGTAGATAGAGAACCCTGGAATATGTCATAATGCATCTTTTGCTTGTTTCCTCATTTTTTTTTTTTTGAAATCACGACCTTTTCCCATACTGTAGCTGATCTGAAATGATAAAATTCTCAATTAGCAACTAAGAAAAATAGCTGACAAAGTATCTACTTCCTCTATGGCCCCTTCTCTCCCTTCTGTATCCCATTGACAAAATTTTACTTTAAATCTTTAATTATTTGTATTACTTCCCCTCCCGCTGGGAGAGGGCTCACATTCACTGTATTGCCTCTCTTGGATCACTACGAATGCGCACGGAAGCAGGCAGGGCAGGTATCACTAACCTCACTGTTTTAAATGAGGAAAATAAAAAATGGTCAGGAGACAGCTCAAGATTACACAGTAAAATGGCTTTTCCCACTTCCTATTCACAGTTTTCAGTATTTGACAACACTGCTTCCTAGCTATTAGGGAAAAATAGTATTCACGGACATTTGTTCCACTTTACCCAAACTAAACTTCCCACTGGGTGCCATTTTATTCACTCTATGGAAAATAACCTTGACTCACATCTGGCACCTGAAGGAGTGGAAACAGTGCACAGTTCTTGCTGCCTACCAAATACTGGGAGGGGAAGGGAATTCGTTTATTTTACTAACTGTCCTCTTAGAAGTGACGCAACATTTTGTCATCAGCCTCTTTAATGTGGTAAACAATCTATAAAGTGCACTGATATTGTAGTTTTCTTGGTCTTGTTTTGCAATCTTTAAAAAAAATGTATTTATTAATTTGTGAGAGAGGAAAAAACACACACACAAATTTGTTGTTGCCCTCCACTTGTGCACTCACTGGCTGATTCTTCTGTGTGCCCTGGCTAGGGACTGAACTGGCGACCTTGGTGCCTAGGGATGACACTCTAACCAAAGGAGCTACCGGGCCAAGGCTTGTTTTGCAGTCTTGATGGGAAAGTAGAAAACACAGCTGGACTCTTCTGGCCTCTTCTGGCACCGATACGCAACAAACTCCTAGTTTTACTTTATTTACCTGTTAATGTAACACACACTAACCCCTGGGGCTTACGTTCGGATTCTTCTCATATATTCCCACTGTTCTTCTGTGTGCCAACCCTGCCTCACCGTACCGAACAACGACTACCTGTCAGCTTTGTCCGCGTTCTCTGCTAGTCTGTGACGGCAGGACGCTTCGCTGTGTAGCGCACAGTAGGCCTTACATGTATCTGTGATGCCAGGGTGTTTTCCCCCTGAAAGCATCAAGTACTTCTCCAATTCTCAGCGGACACTGATCAGGCCCTGACTAGATTCCCATGCTATCTACCTAGAGAGAGTGTCAGATCGTACCGGTGAAGGGCTCAGTCCCACGAGACCGCCCCTCATTCAGACGACCATGGAAAGCAAGTCCAGACCATCCCCTATAGCAAAGGTTCCAACGACTCCCTCCTTGGGTTTAATTTGCTCGAGTAGCTCACAGAACTCGTAGAAACATTTTCCTCACTAGGTTACTGGTCCACTATGAAAGCTGTAACACAGGAACAGCCAGACAAGAGGAGATGCTTAGGGCATCGCACGCGCAGTTTCCATGCCCTCTGGGGGCACCGCTCTCCCTGAATTTGCACGTGCCC
Source organism: Macrotus californicus (assembly GCA_007922815.1). Classification (NCBI taxonomy): domain Eukaryota; kingdom Metazoa; phylum Chordata; class Mammalia; order Chiroptera; family Phyllostomidae; genus Macrotus; species Macrotus californicus. Next base: position 19,217 of record VMDR010009465.1, read on the forward strand.
CCCAACCCAGAGGCACTCCAAACCCCATCCTTTTAACTTTCCATTGGATGCTTCCCGACACAGGCACCACTGATGAACTCACTGGCCACCGGCAGTGACTAAACTCCATCCCCAGCCCCTCGCCCCCTCCCAGAGGTCAGGGGGTGGTACTGAAAGTTCCAGCCCTCTAATCCCATGGTTAGCTCTCCTGGCAGCCAGCTCCCATCCTTAGGTGCTTTCCAAAAGTCACCTCTAACAAAAACCCAGGTACAGTTGAGGGGTTTGTTAACACTAGCAAGACACCTTTACTGGCAGTTAATCACTTAGCAAATTCCAAGGGGTTCAGGAGCTCCCTGCCAGAAAGGGGAATGCAGACCAAACACAGCATTTCTCACTACCAATCCCAACGTCTGAGTGATTGCGGGTGCTTGGATAATGAAACAACAGAGCCGCACTGATCTGGCCCCACCCTGCACTGTTCCGCCTCCTCTAAAGGTCCTTCTCTAATTTACCATCCCAGGAAAGCGAATGCGGGCTGGTTCCAAACCAGTTTCCCCGCAGTCACTGCTTTAACTAATGACACCTATTCCAGAAAAACGACTAGGGTCAGAATAAAACATCTGCCTCTGTCTCCATGAATTCGGACTGCCTCGCCCTGCCTAGTCCACATTCAATCAATCAGGGCCGTCTCAAACTTGGTTAAAAGAACAAGGACACAGAGCAGAAAACACTTAAGGAACAAGACTGGGAATTACAGCTCATCCTTTAATGGGTTTGGAGTCAGACCTCAGCATCGAATCACGTGCGTGCCACTCCCTTAGTCAAGTCACTCTGTCAGTAGAGCTGGGTTCAGAGCGTCGTCATTTAGAGTATTTTGAAGTTCGTAAGATATAATGCAGGGAAAAGCTTATTGTCCCAGCGTCTGACACACACTAAAGAATACATGAATGCTAGCATTGTCATTATCATTATTATTTAACTAAGTTTTAATGAATGTGATCTAAATATTGAGAACTGTAAGAGCGAACGCATGAGCAGAACACTGAAGGATGGGAATCGTGTGGGCTGGAGAGCGGAGGAAAAAGAGAAAACAGAATGTACGGTGCAGAGGGTGAGAGCCAGCCCAGCAGACGGAAGCTGTGGGAACTGGGCTATGGAGGACCCTAGAAGCCACGGAGCACTGGCCTGATGCAGGCCACAGAGGTCTCTGAGCCCGGTGCTGAAAGTGGGGTTACACCGTGTCCAGCTGCAGCATGTGCGGTGGACCACAGACAGAGCCATCAAGCTTGTACCCTTCTGGGATGCTTGTCGTCTCTGATACCATGTGTTCCTCTCCTCGGGAGTCTGACCTTCATGGACGCATGGCTCTGGTTTCTCATTTCTCTAGTTCTTTATTTTCAGTTGGAAATTTCTACCTCCTCATCCTTGAGCTGAGAGTGCCCTCCATCCTCACACTCACAGTTCCTTGGGGAAGGTTCATCTGCTTATGAGATTTCAATCAAATATGTACCCAAAACCTCTAAGTCCATAATCCCAAAAGTCGGTGCTCAACGTGGAAAAGGAACCCCTCCACCTCAGCTGGGCTACAGAAAAAAAGTACCGTATTTTTGCCGTGTATAAGGTGCACTTTTTTGCCTAAATTTTTGAGGGAAAAATAAGGGTGCACATTATACATGGGTAGTGCTAATTCCAAATCTATATAAATGTTTTTAATTCTTTCATTTATGTTTATACATTAAAAATGTAACTCTAGAAAGCAATAATGATACCCATATGCAAAACAGTACTCTGGAATACGATACTTGGTTTTATTTCTAAATAGAAATAAATAAGGAGTGAATTAAAAATTAAAATGAAAGATTTTCTTCCTGAAAGTTTGGGCCAAAAACATTGGTGTGCATTATACACGGCAAAATGTGGTAGGTAGGGCTGGAAATTGAAGAGGAATGCCAAAGTGGCAAAACTGTGACCATTTTGGCTCTACTTTGTTGGAGAACAATGTCTGCAGTTGGCCAGGAACTTGAGGTAGATGTCTACTCCCTAGTCAGTCATGTAAGAACACACCCTGTAAGTTCAGGAGCTCGCTTGGCTCATTACTGCCTCTGACGTCTACTCCAGTGACCTGCTCTGCAACCGTGGCCACTGACCTCGAAGGTCAGAGGTGCACCATGGATATTTCTTTCTTAATAACTAGTTGAGAGTCTTTCATTCATGGACTTATCAAATCTATTTGAACTTTCAGTCTGTGACGCTGCTTGAAAAAACAAGTTCCATAAATTTTATTATCCACCATAGAAATAGAATTTCCTCTTATTCTCCCTGAACTTACTGTAGGGCTAGGGGGCTCCTGAACTTCACTATTCAAGAAATTTTACCCATTTCCCGATTAAAAAAAAAAATCTGATCTTCCCTCTTACGTGCTTAACTTTCTAGGCTGAAGAGGCCTAATATTTTCAGTGTTTATTTTTATAGTGTAGAAGCTGTGTTCTAAAGAAGTAAAAATATATGGATTATATCTATTAACACTGTGCTTTTAAATCATCTGAACTATTGCATCTTCGGGGACTGTTTTACGCAGACCACACTTTTGGGTAGTGACAAAGGTCAAAAACCACATAACAATACCACCGTTCAATTCTGACTGAAGTCTTAAAAAGCTACTGGAGGCCTCACGATGACAGAGAGAAAGCCCAGGGGAAAAATAAGTAGGTGTTGTAAATTTTTAGAAACAGGGCAAACTTGTTCATTTTCTTTCTTTTTAAGTAAAAGGGTTTTTTGAAAAAAAAAACAAAAACTGAGAAAAGCAGAAATAGGGAGCCCAGGGTCACAGTATTTCTCAATGACTAGAGAAGGAAATAAAATGCCTAGAGACTACCAAAGGCTAGCGAGAGTTAGAGATTTCACAAACCAAATGAAGAGTGCTCACTTGCAGCTACATAAACGGTGCCAGCCCTGATGCCTTGCGTAGAAACCTTCCAGCACACACCGAATCGCCTTCTTGCCATGACATTTTTGGAAAGCAGTGTACGAGTGTCAGAGAAACCAGGGTTCGAATCCCCAGTCTCAGGTGTGACCCTGGGCAATTTTATCAACTTCCTTGAGAATCAATTTCTTCATCTACAAAATGAAGACGGCACCTACCTCATAAGGCCATAGAAAGCATTAGCAACAAATCAGACAACATGCCTAGCACAGTATCTGGCCAGTGCCAACAGGCATTTTGCAAGTACCACTGCAACTGGGAACATCAGTTGCGTATCTAGAAAATAAGCTTATGAAGAATTAGGAATTTTCATGAAATTGTACAATGCTCTTTTTTTAAAAATGAAAAGGGATAAATAAACCATCATTTACGTTCAATTACTATGCATCTATTAATATATCACATTATTTAGGCAATTTAAATTTTGATGTCTGAGAATAAGTAATTGGGAAGGGAGGAAAACATTTTAATTGCATAACATATAACATGCTGTACCTAAATTAAAAAGCAACTCTTCTCTCGAGCATTAAATGGGAATATCTAAAAAAGCATAAGGTTTTTAAAGAGTGGTATGGATTCCTAGCTTACTGCGAAAAATTCCCGATGCCTTTGAAAGCTTTTTAAGAACACCAGAATGGCCAACAGTAGGTGAAGAGAACATAAAGCAGATGGTTCGGACAGTCTGAATATGAAAAAGCAGGTGCTTAGCAAAACAGAAGCATTTGCCAGTTTGCCAGCACTGCTGGTCCCTGCTTCAACATTCTGCTTGCAGCGCTGCCCGCCCTCCCCACATCTGCTCACTGGTGCTCCTGTGATTCATTCATCTGACTCAGAAGACGAGCAGCAACCTGCAAATCAAGAGCCGACTGAGATCTGTTATTTAAAAGTGGAATTTCCCTTTCTTTGCAGGTTTTTCTCAATATTTTCATCTTAGAGAGGTGGAAAAATTATCTTTAAATTTAAGACGCATTTCTTTGACTGCAGATAATTTTTTCAACAAGAGCACAGTGAAGGGGTACCAATGCCTAGCTTATAGCACATGTTAATATAGAGAGATGTGAACTGACTCAAAGCTTAAACCATGTTTGCAGATTGGATTCTCTGCTGCCCAAGTACCATAAAAAAAGACATTGCCATAAATTAGCGTCAAAAAACAAAGAAAGCAATCACAGCATCACCTGATCACATGGAGAACCAAGCGAGGCAGACTTCTCATAAAGTATCACATTTTTCTTTTGCTTCTGAACAAAGCTAGGAACTTCTGAGGAGAATATGATACAATTTAGAAGGATGAAAATCCAGTGAGTTGAAAGAATAAAATTAACAGTCACGTGGCGAGAGGACCCAGACAGGGAACGATGTGCTTCCCTTTCACATTCCCTTTATTGGTGTGCCATGGGGTCTTGGGGAAAAAATACTACACTGTCTATCTACTTAGGAACTTAACGGCCACTCATGAAAAAGAGCATAGCTCAGACATAAACAGAAAGGAGGAGATCCAGGGTATCTCCAAAACGGGTTAAGGATGCGGAGAGTGAACGTTGGTAGATGTCAAACTAGAAAGAGACCCTGTAGAGCAGCCAGGAAAGTGGAGGGTGATTTTATGGAAGTGGTGAAGGTCGTGTGTCAAGCCAGCTACAGACCCCACGGTCAGGGTTACTTTGCTAACGAGGAGCCTTCTAGCTGGCCCCTCTAGTTTTCACCCTGTCACTTGAGGGTACTGAAGTTCCAGGGACAGAGACAGTGACAATGATGATGAAGATGACAGGAGCAGCTATCATTACTGAGTGCTTGTTACCTGCTAGGCTCCATAAGAAATCTGGCTCGACTCTTCTCTACACACAGAAACCCTGGTACTAATGTCTAGCCTTCACAGTCCATGCTACAGCACCTTTTGATAAGACAACAGCCCTTTCGATTTACTATCATGCAAGCATCACACAAATCATTTAATACTGTATTTAGTCACAGAAAAGCCAAGTGAAACATAAGATGCTCTCCCAACAGGCCGCTTCTCCATACATCTTTATGCCTGAAGCCAAAATCCATCACAAGCGAAAATACTCAAGAGAAATAATAATATAAAAATCATATGTCCTTCCCATTCTCCGTTCCTCTGTACCAACGCAGAGCACTCCATGGTCTGTGACATCCAAAGGAGATGATGACAAAGGAAACTACAAATTATCCTGTCTCACAGTAAGTCATAATGTCATTTCAAGTGAAGCAAAACACAAAAAGGGATTTCACAGAGAGTCACTCAGTTTTAAAAGGTCCTCCAAGCCTGATCTATGCTGTGTTGTGACAGGCAGCTACTCTAAAGGACAAGACACCTTTAACAAAGCATCTAATGGGTACCTGCTGCCATTGGAAAGGGCCCACGCACCAGCAGGCATGGAGGATGAGATGGCTGAAGGGCAATGTGTGTTAGAGGCTGCATTTCTGCCCACCCAGGATTATGACGCTGCCACCAGAATAATGCCTCTGCAATATCACACAGGTGGCCGGTCACTGCTCCTGTCTCGTTAGAAGTCTCCAGGGGCGGCCTACTTTCCAGAGAACAAACCCTTCTTTCTTCACTCTGTGGTGGGGTGCTCCTTCTGCTCCGGCCGTCCCCAGCCGCAGTAACCACCTTGGTCCTAACTCGCACAGTGTGGTCCAGAATTTCACCCCACGAAGCGCCCTGACCCAAGCTGCTCACGCGATGCTCTCATCCCTCCCTGGCTTTGTATCCAGCCAGGAACAGTCATCTCCCCTTTGCAACCTCTCCACCTCCGAGACCTGTTCTGAGTGTAATTTCTCACGGGACGCTTGACTTCTTTCATATGACACTTCATAAACTTCCTGTGTCACGCTGTGCTGTCAGTTATTTGTTTATCCTTATCTCTTCCACAGTCTGTGAGCTCCAGGCGTAGCGAGTGGAAGGGGATACAGCACATACTCAATAAATGCCAATTAAAAGGATGAATAAACTATAGCATTGAAAATCCTCGTCTAGCCCTGACTGGCTTGGCTCAGTGGGTTGGGCATCATCCTGCAGAGTGAAAGATTGCCAGTTCAAATCCCAGGCAGGGCACTTGCCTGTGTTTCCTGCCAGGTCCCTCTTTCTCCCTGCCTTCCCCTCTTGCTGAAAATAAATAAATAAAATCTTAAAAAAAGAAAATCCTAGTCCACCAAGTGAGATTACCATGGAAAGGTAATTTTTTTCTCTGGGACTTAAACTGCCATCTGTAATATTAGGAAATGGTGAAAAAATGTTTTAAAGATGTGAAACCGTTTCTTCAAATAAGAGCTTACCTGAACGCCTCATGTGAGTGACAGATTAGGGCAGCGTGCACAGTTTCACGGAAGGGGAAGTAGCCTTGCTCAGCTCCTCCTGCTGCCAGACTCCACAGAGCCAGCTGGAAAGCTCCTGGAGTACGTATTTCTAATACGCTGTGATTCTACGATGCTGTTCAGTATTTCAAAGCAATGCGTATAAGGGTTATCAAGTGGAAACATTCCATTGTTCTACTGTCCTTTAGGAACAAAAACCTCAGTTTGGAACCGTATTGTCTCATAATGGATTATTCTGTAGATGTATCAAATCGGGACTCACTAACTGCTACACAGCTGTGCAATTATGGAGCCACTGATCCTACCTGCTGTATTAGGTAGAATCAGAGTGTTGTAATAATCGCGAATTTTACATACAAAATGTTGCAATCAGTCGAATAAGTTGGAGAAATAGACCATTCAATAATCTTAGGAAACCAGGCCTTTATGTTTACGCCCGAAAAGGAAAGGCGGACACCTAGAACAACTTCAGTCTTCATGTGCCTTTGCAGCTAAGGGTTCTAGGTCTGAAACATGACTCTGTGGACTCATTATAGCCAACGGTGGTCATTCATTTTGAGTCTTAATTTCCTCATCTCTAAAACTGGTACCATACCTGCTTTGCATAGTTGTTAGCAGAACCAAAGTAAACTGACTGGGACATGGTAAGCCTTTCACACGGCCTGTATTCCACTTCCTAATGAATACTCAGGGACTGAAAGAGACAAGCTTCTAAAAGTCATTTCTTTGGTCATAGATAAACTCATAACCACTCATCTTGCTCCTGGCAATTTATTAATATGAAAAGATTATGCTTGAGGATACCCAAAATTTGCATGACAACTGAAAACGCAAATTTGGAACAATTCCAGAGACATCATGGCATCAAATGTCATCTTTACCTACAAAGCACAGGTAGAACATTTGGTTCGGACACCAGCGCCAACAGCTCGCAGCCTGGACTCGAAGCTACACAACAGGAGTACATATTTGCTGCATATCCCACTGGTGACACAGGACGATACTGATGGGCTCTAACAATACCTTCTCCCCAATTACAGCTCCAACAATTAAAACTATTTCTCACAGAAAGTTATATGCAAAAGAGACCCATCTTGCTTTCAAGAAAAGATTGCTCTGGCTACAACATATAAAATGGGCTGAAAGCATAAGGTAGTAGGGCAAGAACAGAGTGAAGATCAAGCTAGAAGGGTAATGTAATAGCCCAAGGAAAAGGGACCACAACTTGGACTACAGCTGCAGAGCAAGATGTATGAATGGATAAGCTGGTGAGAGATTTATGAGGTAAAAAATATCAGAATTTGGTGAGGGTGAGTGACGAGGAGATGAAAAAAGAAGATTCCTAGGTTACTGGCTTATGCCGGAATGGTGCCAGTCACAAGGCGGAGCAACAGTGGAGGAGGATCAGGCTTGTTTCAAGGCGCAGAGGACTCCAACGGGAGGTAAGCGGACAGAGGAGACTCATACCCTGAGATGAGAACCATGACAGAGAGAAGAGCCATGATGAGGGTACCTGCAGAGAGAAAGGATGCCCAGGCCAAGAGTTGGGGGAAGTGGGGAGGAGAAAGCTGGAGACTTTCTGGAGTTGCTAACTACGCAAAATTCTTTTAATAAAAATGTAATTTTTCATGATTCAGAGTCTTCATCTTTAAAATGAGGTAACCATGTCTAATTTAGAGGAACACTTTCCCCCCCAAAAGGGGACTTGGTCACTGCCCATATACTTTTTAGCTCTATTCTGAAATAATTCTTGCTACACAGCAAAGTTACAAATGACAAAACAGAAAGTTTCTATACAGCTGTCCCCCAGTTCCCCCTAAGGTTAACACCTTACATAACTTTGGCATATTTGTCAAAAATGAAATGTTGGTATAGTGCTATTCATTCAACGACAGACTTCATTCATACTTCAGCTATACCTGTTTCCACTACTGCCCCGCCTCTGTCCCAGGACCCGCTCCAGGATTCCATACAGCATTTAATGTTCTGTCTCCTCAGTCTCCTCCAGTCTGCCAAGTTCCTCGGCCTCTCCTTGGCTTTTAGGACCTCGAGGTCATTGTGAAGGACTCCAGGCAATGATTTGGTAGACTGTCTGTCTGGATCTCTGATGTTTCTTCATGAACAAACTGAGGTTACACATTTTTAAGCAAGAATACCAGAGGGGAAAACATGTCAACAGGTCTTATTACTTGTGATGTCAACCTTGAACTCTTGCCACTGCTTTTTCATTGTAGTGACTATTATCCCTTTTGTAATGAATATCTGTGGGAAATACTAGTCTTCTTGTGAAGATGAGGAAAAGAGCCTGTTTATCCTTAAATTCATGCCCACTAACTTGGGCATCCATTGGGGGATCTTGCCTACAACAACTGTTACTGTGGTACCCTAATAGTGATTTGTATTTCCTTCACTCCCTCTAAATTTATTAGTCGGAAATCATCCATAAGGAAAAACTTCTTCTTCTTGCCCATTTATTCAGTCATGTATGTCTACCAGTATTAACTCATGAATATTTATCTCATTCCGAGTGTTATGATCCAATACTATCATTCACTTTGCTGCTCAAAATTATTCCAGCCAGCCATTGGGAGTTCTTTCAGGGTGGCTCCTGCTGGCATGCCCACATCCTTTGTCCCCACCGTCTTTTAAAAAGCGCCTCTTTACTTGCTGGCACTGGAAGAAACTCGAAGCTCATCTTGTCTTTTCCCTGACCCAGTCCTGAAATCAACCTCTTCTCCAAGAAGCCTTGGTTTCTTTTATTGGAAAATGGTATTTAGAAATCAAGATCTGGGATCTAGATGTGTTCATTGCTTCTGGGGTGTCACCGAGTCTCAGTGACAAAACAAGCAGACTGAAGTGTGATTACTATACGCACATCCACGTTTACTTCTGTATCTGTGTATGTGGGAGATACTGATGCACCCCAATCTTCATTCAAGGCCACCACTCACTCTAGCCCCACCTTCCTTATTTGTGACTCTTCCTCCGCAGGAAGAATCTGGCCCTTAGTATCTGTAATTGTATTGTGATGTTTTTAAAAAAACTATAGCCTTCTAGTAAAGTTGTAGTATCATGTCATGGTTTTCATGTGCATTTTCCTAATAATGATGATGATGATGAACTTCTCATATAAGGGTATGAAAAGTTATTTGCTACTTGCATGCATTCTTCACTGAAGTTATCTGCTAATGTGGTGTTTCTCATAATTGGGTTTTAAGACCCCTTATAAATTTTAGATATAAGTCATCTGTCAGAAACGTAATTTGCAAATATTTTTGCCAATCTGTTACTTGCCTTTTAATTCATTTTGAGTTAATTTTTGTAGAAATTGTGAGATATAAAGAGAAACTCGTATTTTTGCATATGGGCATCCAAATGACCTAGAACCATTTGTTGAAAAAGACCATCCTTTGCCCAGTGAATTTGCACTTCATCTTTGTAACAATCAGAAAAGTGTATTTGTGTGGGTCCATTTCTGATTTTCTATCATGTCCCATTGATCTGTGACTAAATCACTGCCAGTGCCACACTGATTACTTACTGTGTGTGCATCCTGTAATTCTGTTCTTTCTCAGAATAGTTTTTGGCCATTCTTGTTCCTGTGCCTTCCCCGATAAATTTTAGAATCAGTTGGTCGATGTCTACAAAAAACCCTGCTAGAATGCTGACTGAGAATGCACAGAATCTACACATTAATGTCGGAGAGTTAGCATCTTGACAACACAGAACCTTCCGATCATGAACCCTGTGTGTGTGTCTCCCTTTCTTCAGGTCTTTCCTTTCTTCCCTCAGCGTTTTACGGTTTTAGCACACAGATCCTACATATATTTTGTTAGCTTCACATCAAAGTATTGAATCTGGCAGTACTATTTCACACAGTACTTTTAAAAAATAGAAATTCAAATGTTCATTGCCAGTATATAGATATCCAATTGAGATTTGTGTTTTGACCTTGCATTCTGCAACCTTGCTAAACTCATTTATTATTTCCAGGATCTTTTTTTAAAATTTTTAAAATTTTTTGGTAGATTTCTTGGCATTTTCTATACAGTCATGTCACTTGGGAACAGAGACAAGTTTTATTCTTCCTTTCCAATCTGTATATTTACATTTTTTTCCTTCTGTCTCACTGAACTGAACAGAACTTCTGGTCTGATGCTGAGCAGGAGTGGGGAGGAAGGATATCCTGGCATCATTACTGATCTTAGAGGAAAGTATTCAGCCTTTCAGTATTCAGGTATGATGCTGTTCTTCCCAGGCGGCACTGATCAGATTCAGAAGGGTCCCTTCTACTCTTGGCTTATTCCATTTTTACTAAGAGTGGGTGTTACAAACTTTTTCTGCATCTATTGAAATGATCACACATTGTTTTTCCTCTTCAGCTTGTGAATAAGGTGACTGACACTGACTGACGTTTAAGTGTTGAACTAGCCATGCACTCCTGGGTTGATTGCACTTGGTTGTACCACATCATCTTTTTAATATACTGTCAGATTTGATTTACAAATATTTTGTTAAGAATTTCTGAGTCTATGACCATGAAGGATATGGATCTTTAGATTCCTTTTTGTGTAATATCTTTGTCTGGTTTTGAAATTGGGGGAATGACGGCCTCGTAAGATGAGTTGAAGAGTATTTCCTTCTCTTTATTTTCTGGAAGAGACTGTAGAATTAGGATTATTTGTTCCGTACGTGTTTGGTAAAATTCTCCAGTGGAACAACTGGGATCTGAAGTTTTCCTTATTGAAAAGTTTTTAAGTATAAATCCAGTCTCTTTAATAGATATTGGGCTATTCTGGCTATTTTTTTTCTCGAATGAATTTTGGTAGTCCGTGTCTCACAAAAATACTGTGTAGTCGAAAGTGTCAAGCTGTATTACTTCATTGTCCCCGTAACGTCTGTGGGGCCTGCGCTGGTGGCTGGGCGTTCGTTCCTGATGCTAGTTTGTGCCTCTTTTATTTTTCCCGTGGCCAGTACACCTAGACATTTACTGACTTTATTTCTCTTTTCAGCCAGCTTTCGGTTGCATTGAGTTCATTATTTTTGTTTTTAATTTCATTGATTTGTGCTCTTGTATTTACTCTGCCCTTCCTTGCTTTGACTTTGACCTTAATTTGTTCTTCATTTTCTAAATTGGGGGCAGGCAACCTCCAGTTCCTGGGACTACCTGGATCTTGACTGAAGTGCCAGCCCCTGTTCTAGATCCCTAATTTCAGTTCCTTTTTCTTTTTCTAATTTGATCATCTAATGCTAAATTTTACTCTAAGCACTTCTTTAGCATGATCCCACAAATTATGATATTTAAGATTTGTTTTTACTTTCATTCAGTTAAAATATAAAAAAAAAATTTTCGACCCATGAACTACTTAGAAGTGGTTGTTTTACTTCCAAATATTTAGTAATTTTCAGGATAACTTTCTGATAATGATTTCAAGTTTAATTTTCTCATGGTCTGAAAACATACTTTATAGGATTTCTATAAATTTGCTAACATTTGTTTTATGGACCAAAATAGCATCTAGCTCGGTGAATGTATCACGTGCATGTGCAAACAGTGTGTGCTCTACCATTGTTAGATGAAATATTCTGTAAATGCCAACTAGACATTTATAGCATCATTCACGTCTTCTGTCGTCTGTGCATATATTGTAGTTATGCTTTTGGGTGGCCTCTTCCTTTAAATTTTCTCATCCTTTTTTTTCCGTTTATGTTTCATTTTGGGTAATCTCTGTTGACCTACCTTTGAGTTCACTGATTCTTCCCTGCCCTCTGCCAAGTGTGTTGATGAGGCCTTCAAAGGCATTCTTCATTTTCAGCATTTATATTTAATTCTACCTTATAATTTTCAGCTCTCTGCTGAAACTACTCATCTGGTAGTGCATGCGTCCACCTTTACTATTAGAACCTTTAACATACTAACCACTGTTATATAAATTCCTCGTCGTGCAGTTCCAACATCTGTGCCACGGCTGGGTCTGCTTTTGTTGTTTGCTTTGTCTCTTGGCGGGTGGTTCCTTGTTTTTACTCCTTTTTATAACTTTTTGTTGAAAGCCAGATTTTTCTGTGCTTTTTGCTCCTTTCTGCTACACCTTTTGCGTGGGAGTTTATGAGTTGATACTTAGGAACTGGGTTAAATCGGAGATTTTTTGTTGAATGGTTACCTACAGTATATCACAGGCTTCCAATTACTCTAGTGATACCTTTTATTTAGAGTGGAGTTTGGTTATCCAGAGGAACGTCGGGGATTTTCCCAGGGTCCGCTCCGCCCTCGGCACTGGGGCTCTCCTTCGTGCTGGGCGTCCGACAGGATCTGTCTTGCACCTCCCCAACGTTTCCCACCATCACACTATCACTTCCTACTGGATATGCCGTCTGGTGGTGGGGGCTGGGGCAGAGTGTCCTCTGTTGTTTTGATGAGGTCTCGGCCTCACAGGCAGGCACTGTGTCCCTGGGTGCTGGGGGTGTGACCTTCTCAGCGCTCCTGTCCCTCCGGCAGATGTAGTTCTAGGCCTGGCAGCTAGTCCTGTGCTGGCTCCCTCACTGGCACGGTCACCTCCCCACTCGCAGCTCTTCCCTGCCTCCTCGCCTTAGCTGAGACAGATTTTCATGGGTTGCCTTCCTTACTAGGCACAGTCACCCTTTTTTCAGTAGGGGAGATAGAAGGTAAGGGTTCAGGTGGAGTTCTGTGCCCTCACCCAGGTCTGCACCTTGGAACGTGCTTTCTCAGGACTGGCTCTGATGTCTGTTGGGTGCAGGAAGAGCCTGCCTGCGGGGTCTGCGGAGAAAGAGCCTGTAGAGGGTATAAAATCCCCACATTTCAGGCCCTCTAGCACCCCACTTTCTCTCGCCAGCCTCCATCAGCTCCTTCACTGTGCCAGCTCCATCATTCTTAATGGTTTTGCTGAGTGTGCTTCAGGTAAGAAAGTGCTTGTGTTCATTCTCCTCCAGGACGCCACCTACCTCTTCTTGTACTTCAGGCTACTCGGTTGCCCTGCAATCTTGGGTCTTCAAAAGGTTGGAGAGAAGTCATAGAGTTGAGCAGTCTGTCCAGCTTTTTTGTCGCTGTAAGGACGGGAGCGATGCTCCTGCGATCCTCTGTAGTCTGGTCGCCCCAATCAATTCGATTTAAAAAAATTAAGAAAGAAAGTCCTCTTCTGTCTTTACTCCTAGACATGGAGTCCATCAGGTCCAGAAGCAATCTAGTTCGTTACTTTATTTTACAAATGAGAATACTGAAATGCTAAAAGGAAAAAATAACTTTTTTGGATATTTAGTGGCAGAGTCAGGGCAAGTTTACTTATTTACGTAGTGACTCATTACACATGGCATTTGGAGTCACATATAGGAAGTCCGGGCACTAAAAAAGGAAAAGAGGAGTTGAAATGAAACATAAGAACCGGGTACAGTGTGAAGTTGAAGAAGAGGACAGGCTGGGCAGGGGGGAGAATGATCAAACTTCATTAAAGCAGGTTATTAAGTTTCACACAACGGTATCTAGCTGAGCCACGAGTCAGCGCCAAATTTCCAGATGTCCAAAGTGAAAATGAAAGGTTATTTTAGAGTCTTTACCACCTACCAGGGGAACATATTTGCATTCCTTAAGAAAATAAAAGCATATCCTAGTGCTAATTTTTAAACTAAGTGTCTCTCTGGTAGTGTCCTATAGGGACCCCTACGGAATCTGATGGGACGAGTGTGGCAACAACAACCCCGAGGCGACGCAGGTATCTGGTCTCATATGCATGTTGGGGTTGGACTGTGGACAGAAGTGTTAGGTCTTCAACTGTGAACCTCTGTCTGCCCCACCAGGCAGTCTGTGCTGC
>VMDR010009466.1:0-33310 GCA_007922815.1 Macrotus californicus
CATGAGTGGGTATGTGACCTCTGTGTTTATTCTCTTATCTAGCTATTTGTCCTAATTATTTTAAAATAAGAGTGAAACTGATATGATTTCTCTAACACATTATGGTATCCTTTCCTTTTTCTTTTTCTTTTTTTTAGAAGTTCTCATCACTACAATAAGGAGGGACCATCAAATATCTATATTTTAGAAAGAGGGAAGGTGTTTGGCAAATCTTGACATTCTCTCTGTACCTCTTAAAGGCACGCCCCAGTGGGCACTAAAGACAACAGGTCTCCAGGAAAGGCAAGAAGGGCAACAGCCTCGCCCTGGACAAAGCAGAAGGCAGTCACTGCTGCCAAACCTTTCAAAGGCTTCTCTGCATCTCTCAGTCCCTAAAAGCCTTTAAAAGCAGCACTGGGGGGTGTGTAGAAGGAGAGGGGGCCTGTTTACAGCTACCATTCTTTTTAAAGGCAAAGGGCCCTGGTTTCGTCCACAGAAGGCCTGTCTACACCAGCTTGCAGAAGAGTTTGGCTGCAGTGTTTGGAGAACACAAAATGTCCGCCCTTAAATACAAATAATTTAAAATTATGAGGGGCAATGAAGAGGTAAGGAGAAGTAAAGAGAGAAATGAATTGAGAGAAGCCACCCAGATGGACTAAGTGTCACAACCAGGAGGGGGTGAAACAGGGAAAATCCCTGGTGACAATCACTAAGGAATATTTGGAGAACGTGGGTGTCGAGTGCTCAGTTTGAAGTTGTGATGTTCTGTGCGTCCCCCAGTCTGTTTCCCACACCCTAATTCTTTAAGGAAGAAGATAAATGCACAATCTGCATATGTGAGGCTTTGCTGTGCTTCAGTGGCTGTGCAGAAACAGAGAACTTTTTCAGGGTCGATACCGTGCAGAATGAACACTCCTACAGCCGGGACAGTGAGGTGACCTAAATCCGTAAGGCATGATTGGTGAGCCAATCAGAGGTCCTCACTGCCACTCAGGAAGGAGCACGCAGCTGGGGAAGCATCTTGGATACAGATAAAGATTGGGTTTCAGGTTCTAAGCCAGTGATTCTGGCCCGAGTGTACCAGCTGGCATTTAGGCTACAGAGGAAGTGGTTGACAGAAGAGCGGTTCACGCAATAAAATGGGGCCATCCAATTTGAGACGAGAGTCTCTGAGGCTACTGGCAGCCCAGATTATAGGACAGAAGGGAGTTGTACTGAAGCCTGTTCTTGGAGAATGGCAGCGAGAAGCAGTGATTAGCTCACTCATCTGCCCGCTGAGTCTGTTGTAGGAGAGAGGCTGGGGATGCCTGGGAGTTGGGGAGAGAGGGAGGTGAGGGAGAGAGGGAGGTAGGGGAGGGGAGGGTTGCTCACTGAGCCACGTGTGTTGCCACACCCTTCACAATCTCCTGTCATTCATAAGGCTTTGCAAGTCACCCTGCCCACCTGCCCACACTTCTGTCCTCGTGCTCCTCGCCAGTGCCTTTTAGCAGCTTTCCCGCCCCGTCTCTGTCATTTCTAAAGACAGTGAGCAGTAAGCAATGGGACAAGCCTCTTAGCATGGGTCACCAGTGCCCATCCCTGCATCTGGTGGCCTGACCTCTCTCTGTAGGGGCTGCTGCTCCACCTCCTGTCTGTCACAGGTGTCAGATAGGCAGGAGTCAGAATGAGTGGCGCCTGGTCCTGAGGACTGGTGCAGCCTGCAGGCCTGCCATCCTTCCAGGATGGTACCCTGGCCATTGGGCCTACTCCACTGAGATGTGCCAGGTTCAGGGCTTTCCCTGGCTCCAGGCATTGAAAGGCTGCTCCATCGCCTGTTGTCTGGCCCAGGGAACGAGGATCGTCGGTGCTTTAGAACATGTCTCAGGGGCTCTTCAAGTCCCAGAAGGCATTGGTAAAGGGTATGTGAGCTCCCACTCCACATGCTGGGGAAGGAGGGTCTTCTGTGCTGCTCCCTGCCTTTCTCCAGCCACGCACCCACCCTGGGTGGTGGGCCTGCCATCTCAGTTCCTCACTGCGGTGACAAAATGGCACTGAGCCATTTTGAAATGGGTGGACAGGTAATGTATCAGACACTTTGAAAGACACTGTGCTTCTTGTAGTTTTCAGAGCACATGTGTTAACATAAATACAACCCTGCCTTTTCAGAATGTCCGGGCTTTAGCCAACCTGGCATCATGGGAGTAATTATCATTTTCCTATTTAATGTCCAACATAGAGCCCGCCAGCCAGTTAGTTCAAACACTTCAGAACAATGGTATTGTAGTATGTGGTGCCTGGGAATTGTGCACTGCACCTAGAAATTCAGTTTTACTTTGCAGTGTTTTAATTGCAGGATCTCATTTCTGCTCCTGCCCCCCCCCCCCCCCCAGGCTATGGGACAGCCTTTTGTGTCTGCTGCCTACCTAACTCTGGGGACTTTTGTCTCTTCCTCTTTATGCGGTTTCCCTTGGGGGTGGGGGAGCATTTCCCTCTTGCATTTCCCTCTTGCCCAGCCATGCCTGTGCCTATATTATGTATTTGAATGTTGCTCTTTCTAAAATTTGAAAAGCAGATGAACGAATGAATGGAATGGATTTGCTCTCACTAAAGAATGATGTGTTGTTTGGATAAGCTGTTCGAGGGATTCGAACCTGGCACAGGGCCTTCAGCTGTGCGCTCTTGTGGAAGCCACCCCATGACACTTGAACCCCTTCGTCTATGAGTTCACGAGTGCAGAGCTGGCCAGTGCAGAAGACAAAGTGCCAGAGAGTTCCTCTGTTTTCACTCTCAAGTCAATCACATTCATTTCATAGCTATTTTAAAGTAGACTTTATCGTTTAAAACAAGTTTGTTCATACAGGAAAATTGTGAAGACAGGACAGCGAGTCCCCACGTAGCCTACAGTCAACGCGACACATTTGTTACAGTTACTGAGCCAATACTGATACATGTTTATCCACTCAGGTCCGTATTATTCGGATCCCCTCCGTTTTCACTTAGAGTAATTTTCTGTCCCAGGGCCCCACCCAGGGTGCCCCATTCCATTTGGTCGCCCCGTCTCCTCAGGCTTCTCTAGGCTCAGACTGTCCTTGTTTGGGGCAACAGCAACAGTTTTTAGGGAAATTGGTCAAGTGTTTGTAGAATATTCTTAAATTGGGATTTAGCTCACGTTTTTCTGATGATTAGACAGGGGCCATGTGTTTTGGCGAGGAACAACACGGGTACGGTTCCGTTTTCGTCACATGTGCTCGCGTGTGCATGCTATCCCGGGCACACGCCATCGGTACAACTTACTGCTGTTGATATTGACATTGGTCGCCTGGCTAAGAACGTGTTTGACGAGCTTCCTCACTGAAAGCCACTCTTCCCCCACCCCCTTCCCGTACTGTGCCCTGCGGGAAGAAGTCACCGAGTACAAGCCATTCTCCATCACAAGAAAACGGGGTTCCTTGGAGAAAAAAAGGGTTCTTAGTGATGAGCAGAGCAAAGACAGGATGAGCCTGGGGAAACTTGTAGTACCAGAAACGAAGGAAGAGTTAAAGAAAGAAAGAAAAAACGAAGGAGTTATTTCAAGGGGATGCTGGAGTCCACCTGAAAGACTTCCCAACGGCCAAACTGAAAGAATGTCAGTAACTGAATAGATAACATGGAATTAGACTATAATCCAAAGTATAAAATAGGTGTACATGTGTCAACTAATATACGTAAATAATAGAACAAATAAATGTGCAAGAAGAAACTTTATTTCTGAAATACTCCAGATAACATAGTATATAGATAACTACAGACCCCCTTCCAGTTGGGGGGGCCATGCCTACCTCACTCCCCACTGCACTGAATGTGGGCTGGACTTGGTAGCTTGCTTCCAAAGAACAGAACAGGGAGAACTAAAAACAGTGTAACTTCACAGTGGAGAAACCTGGCAAACCCAACCTCATCCTAGCCTGGAAGACATTCTACAGGATGCTAGGAAGGATTCCTCCAGGCCACGCAGGTCATACAAAGCAAACAAACACACCCACACCCTCTGAAAACTGAGAAACCGTCACAGGACAGGAAAAACTGGAGAGAGGTGACAAATCTGGTGTGACATCCTGGTTGTGTGCTACAGCAGAAAATGGGAAAAAACGGTGGCATCTGAATGCAAAGTTCAGCCAAGCGCACGCAATGCTCCAGTGCCAGCTCCTGGGCTTTGACAGACGTGTTAGTACATGGTCGTGTAGGATGTGAGCAATGCAGGGGAAGCTGTGGGTGCATGCACGTCGCCTGCACTATCTCTGCAACTTTGGGGAATATTGAGCAGTATTCAAATATAAGAAGTTTATTTTTAAAAGTAAAAGTAGTGTTTCTAAGATAAAATAAATCAACTCAAGGAAGATATATGTACAGTCTTCACGAGCATCCACCAGAGACTGGTTCCCCAAACCCCACAGACACCCAAACCCCCAGGGGCTCAAGTCTCTCACCGAAAATGACATAGAACAATGCATACAGTCAGCTCTCTGCATCCTCAGGCTCAACCAACCACAGACATTTTCAGTCCGTGGTTGGGAATCTTGAAACTTGCCAATACAGAGGGTCAACTATGTTCAGCATATGACAATCAAGCAAATAAGGACTAACTGGAAAGACTCCTTATATGGGTTAATGAACAGTGTAAGTCACAGGCAGCAGAAAAATTTCTGACCTTCAAACCTAAGGAAACTATAAAATGTTCAGATTCTATTATCTTTACATGAGCCAGGTTATCAAGCAGAATTTCTTTTATTTAGAGCAGATGGTATTCCATATTTCTTCCCTGATGTTCTTAATTTTCCAAGCAAGGCTGTCCTTGAATTTAACTTTTAAAAAATGGCTTAAAATGTACTAAGCCCATTAAATATTGGTGCTTTCCCCATTTTCACTGCATAGAATATGAGAAGAGATTTTTTTCCCCCCATGGTACATGGCTTACTTTGCAGATATTACAATGGGAAATAAATGCAGTCCAAGAAAGCCACAGAATATGTCACCATTTTACTTTTATTTTAGTTAATAGTATTGTGCCGATGTGAACTTTTAAACTGATGTAGATTTGACATACAACACCCTATTACTTTTAGATGTACATCATAATGATTTGACGTTTATACACATTATGAAACGATCCCCTTGCTAAGTCTCCTTAGCATCTGTCAACATACAAAGTTATTACAATATTATTTACTGTATTCTGTGTGCGGTACCTTACATCCCGTGACTTACTTTATAACTGGAAGTCTGTACACTTTAATCCTCTCCATCCCCTTGGTCTACCCCCAACCCCTCCTTTCTCTGGCAACCCCAGTTTGTTTCCTGCATCTGAGTTTGTTCATTTGTTTTGTTTTTTAGATTCCACATAAAAATGAAATCATATGATATATTTGTCTTTCTGGTCCCCTCCACGTTGTCACAAATGGCAAGATTTCATTCTTTTTGTGGCTGAATAACATTCCAGTAACACACACACACACACACACACACACACTTTGATCCACTCCTCTGTCAGTGGACCCTTGGGCTGCTTCCATGTCTCAGCTGCTGTAAATAATGAGGCGGTGAACAGAGGGGTGCCTGTAGCTCTTTGGGCCAGTGTTTCATTTTCTTTGGATAAATACCCAGAAGTGGAGTTGCTGGATTGTATGGTAATTTTACTTTTAACTTTTTGTGGAATATTTACTGTTTTCCGCAGTGGCTGCGCCGTTCTTACATTCCCACCAGCAGTGAACAAGGCTTCCCTTCCTCTAAATCCTGGCCAACAATCCTAATTTTTGATCATTTTGATAATAGCCATTCTGACAGGTGTAAGGTGATATCTCATTGCGGTTTTGATTTGCATGTCCCCGATGGTTAGTGTGACTGAGCATCTTTCATGTGCCTACTGGCCATCTGCACGTCCTCTTTGTAAAAAAAGTATCTATTCAAGTCCTCTGCCTGTTTTTAATCAGGTTCTTTTTATATTAAGTTGTGTAAGTTCTGTATATATTTTGGATAATCACCCCTTACCAGATGTATGTTTTACAAATATCTTCTTCCACCAAGTCGTTTGCCGTTTTGTTTTGTTGACGGTTCCTTCGCTGCTCAAAAACCTTTTAGTTTGATGTAGTTCTGGTTATTTTTTTGCCTGTGTGTCCTTGCCTGAGGACACTGTCCAGAAAAGTATCGCTAAGATCAATGTCAAAGAACTTACGCCCATGTTTTCTTCTAGGAGTTTCATGGTTTGGTTTCAGGTCTCCCATGCAAGTCTTTAATCCATTTTTAACTTATTTTTGTGTTTGGTGTAAGAGAGTGGTGTGTATCCAGTTCCCCCAGCACTGTGTACTGAGGGGACTGCCCTTCACACATTGTACTCCTGTGCCACAGATTGACTGTATATGCCTGGGCTTATTTCTGGGCTCTCCAGTCTAGTCCGTTGATCTGTGGATCTGGTTCTGTGCCGATTTCATGCCGTTCTGATTACTGTGACTGTAGGATAGTTTGGTATCAAGTAGCATGATGCCTTTAGCTTTCTCAAGGTTTATTTGGATATTTCAGGTTGTTTGTGGTTCTATACAAATTTTAGGACTTTTGTCCTTGTCCTGTGGAAAAATGCCATTGGTCTTTAGATAGGAATTGCATTGAATCTGTAGATTGCTTTGGGTAGCATGGAGATTTTAACAATATCATTTCTTCCAATTCATGAACACAAGTATATCTTCCCATTTATTTGTGTCATCTTTAATTTCTTTCTTTGATGTCCCATAGTTTCACTTATATGGAGGATACAGTGAGTCTGAAACTCACACAATGTCCAATCATGCCCTTTATACTTAGCAACAAGATATATTTTAATATCAATGAAATTACATTTAGAAATATGTATTATGCCAATGTACAAGCATAAAAACCACAAAACAGTGAACTATATGAAAATATGCTTTCTATTACAAGGAAAATGGTCATGAATTTCTTTGCATTTTTAGTATCTAATAAATAATATTTAGTAATGACAAGTAGAGGACAGCATATGTAACTTTGATCTTACTAGTACTATTTAGCATAATCTGTGATATTGGACGATCACATGAGTTTCTCAAATTTCATAAAAATAATTATGACATTCTTCTTAGAAAATAAGAATTTATGTTTTGATTCTTTCCTTCTCACATCAATATTCTAGTATTTGGCACAGATTGAATCTCATTAACAGAAGCCTAAGTTGAAAGTAGAACAGCTGGAGCGTTGAATCAAAAACCCTGCATAGCAAAAATCAAAGCTCTGCACTTAATTACTTCAGTATTTAATTATTTCAAAATACCTTAATATAATTATTTCAGAAACTACTTGATTTTGAACAGTATGACTTGTATTTATCTTGTATGCCATGTAAAGTAAGGGAGATAGGGAAAAAAATGTGGTGATGCATATTCATTTTTTTCCTTTTTAAACAGTGACACTACTTCCCATTGAAAGAAAAATGGAGAAGAAAACACTATTCAAGATGTGTTTGGGAATTAAGAAAACAACATAACTCTGCCCTTTTGCATATAATCCATTCTTCTGCTAAAGGGTAAATTTGACATTCTTCCAACTACCACTAAAACTGTCAGGAAACCCTTGAAAATGGCATTTAAAAAATCAATAATGCCCCATCACATCTTTTAAATTGGTCAGTTTTGATTGCCTAGTTCCCTGAAACACTTTCAAATTCCCTTGGGTATAGATTGGCATAAGCCAGCATCAGGAAAGCCATTAAAGAGAGACACCAAATTTAGAGAGCAAGACATTGTCGAAACATATTAAAATGTATCCTCAGGTGATGCTCACAGGGGACGCCATTTCTTAAATGTTTCTGCCGCCTGGGTCAGTACCAATCATTACAGACAGATTAGATATAGATATATAGATACAGACATAGATACAGACACAATGTTTGGTTTAATAATATAATCTAAATTTGCAAGCATGGGCTTCTTTCATAGGGTGGTATGGCACAAACTGAGAAAACCATATGCGATTTCCAGCCAGAGGCAACATGTCAGCAGGGTCCCCTGCAGAGGTCGGGAGCTCTGAGAGGCGCGGCTTCTCTGACTCTGCTTTGTGCCTGCAGTCCAAGGAGGGGTGAGTGCAGATGAAAAGCCTGGTAAAATTACTCAGGTGAAGCCACACTGTGAGAAGTAACGGCCAAATGAGTTGGACTTTTTTAAAAATTAATTTTAGAATAGTTTGAGGTCCATATCAGTTGGTTTTTCAAAAGAGACGGATTACTATTAAAGTAACCAGTATGCCTACTCCACGTTTAAGACAGAAACTCAGTGGAAGGGAGGGAAAACCCACTCCTGAGGCCACCCTTGGCATCATGAATCTAGGGCTCGTTTAGCATTTGCCACTAATTGAGCAAGTGTTTGTCACGGGCTGAACTGCGTCCCCACACAAATGCCTATATTTGGAGATGGGACCTTCAAAGAGGTCATCATGTTAAAATGAGGTCATTAGGGCAGACCCTGATGCAATACAGCTGTGCCCCAGTGACAGGAGGAGGTTAGGACACCGAGAGAAGGCCCAGTGTGAAGACAGCCCTGCTTGACACCTTCACCTTGGACTTCCAGCCTCCAGAACTGTCAGAAAAGTGCCTTCCGTTGTGTAAGCCACCTACTCAGAGGTGCTTAGCTATGGCCGCCCTACCAAAGTAATACAGACATTTGTTTGTGTGCTCATTTATTAGTTGCAGGAGCAAATTTTAGATGGTTTTCCAGTCAGTTATAACTCAGTGCTAAAATACCAGTGGACATGATTTATTTCATTCTTTCTCACTGAGTCATTCTGTTGGTTTTCTTCAGCAGTCTGGTGGTCCCTTGTTGGCCTTTCCCGTTGAACGAACCAGGAAATGTAACAGAACGCTCTGCCTGCTTCTGTTTCCTAAAGCTGCACATTAGACTGAGCCAGCGCAGAGACAGCCTTCAGGGGAGGGTCCCCATGGCCAGAGTGGGAATATAGGGGCAGAGACTCCCACTGGAGGGGAGCGCCCACCCGCCCACCTCTGCTCTCCGTGGGCAGTGTGTTTTGGACTTGCATGAAGAGCTCATCAGTGATCATCCTGGTTGTCTCACTTTCCAGGACATGAGGTTGGGGAAGCGATGGTGGGAATCAGGGGGTTCAAATATTCACTATGATCCCTTCATCATCTCTGTCTTTTTAGCTCTCCTCACCTCTCACTCCTGTCTTCACAGTCCCTGCTGCCTCTACTTCTAGATATTTCTGGGACTCGACCCAGCTGCGCAGGTCGATCCTCTAACCCATCCTCGTCATCCCCAGGGATGTGACGTCCTCTGTTCTGTTTCTTCCAGGAAATCCTTTTATCCACTTTTAATTTTTTCAGAAAAAATAGAAAATCTCTTATCTGGTGATATGACTCATCCTCTCATGTGTTACTAGCATGACACAGGAGGCAGAAATTAAGGGGTACCTTATATATTGGCAGCCAGGGAAGACATATTCATATCACTAAGTAATATCAGAGAGCCCCTCTGGCCCATAAGAGAGAGCCAGCACCCATCAGCCACCTATGCAATCTTTTGTCAGTATCAGTCAACTGAGACCTCTGCTGTCATCTCCTCAGTCACCTCTCCTCTTCCAACACCAGAAGGGCCACTGTGGCCTGGTGAGTGATGATGGAGGAGCGGAGGACAGGCACCTACTCGGTGGGGACATAACAGAGGGCCTCACCGTGGCTCTCCGTTCTCCACAGTAGGCTGGAACTGAGGGGGAAGAAGCCATAACCGCAAGCAGAGTTTCAAGGTTCATGCCTACCTATGGCTAGACATTTTAGCTACTACAATTAGGGCGAGTGTAACTAGACTTCTGCAGGATTTTTATTATCTACGAGTGCCCAGGGGGAGTCAGGGAAGCAGAGTGGATTGAAAAGGACTATAACCAAATCTTCGCTAATTGACTTTTAAAAGACATGTCAGGAGTGTTTTCATTTTACCAAATGTGTTTTTATGACAACATGTGGGTGGATTTGTTCTTAATTTTGCTTCTCAAACGTTTTTTCAAATATTTTGGTTGGTCTCTGAAGTAACAATTATTTAAGATAAGTGCATCACTTTTTCCTCTGATGTTTTATTCATGTGATAATCTGGCGGTGGTTTAAGCCCATGTGCAAACTGCCAGAGGTAAAGAAACCTTGATTCACAGCTCACACAACAAAAATAAACACAATTCCATATTTTACTATCAAGGCGAAACTTCTGGGATGATAAAGCATTCTGGTGCTGGAGTACGATTCTAGCAATTGGTTTCCTTTTCAGTTAGCCATTTATTGGACAAAGAATGAAAGTCCCCCCCAAAAGTGATGTGACTCAACACTGCCTTTGTCTGTGTGTGTTGAGACCATATATGTGCCGTTTGCATCGCACGTTAAATTCATTCTGTTTAATTTTCTCTTAGAATGTGGATGAGGGAGAATATCCATTCAGGGGTCTTGCTCATTTTTTTCTTTTTTAAAGTTTTTAAAAAATTTTGCTATTCTGATGCCATCAAATTATCTGGATGAGAGGCAATGCTATGCTTTAAGCCCACCTCAAAGGTGTGATTTTTTTTTAAATCAATTTTATCGAGGTTTCCTTACATACCAATAAGTTGTGCTCATTTTAAGTGTGCTGTTCAGTGAGTTCTCATAAAGGCATATACCCATTTGAGTGTCACTGCTTCCGAGACGTGGAATATTTTACCAACCCATAAATTTCCCTCATACCCATGTGCAGTCACCACCCCCCTTCGCCCAACACCCAGGAACTGGTCATCTTTCTGTCAGTCTTCGTGACTTCTGCTGTTCTGAGAATTTCGGTGCCAGGCGTCCATTGTTCAACATGACATCTTCAAGGATCTTCTGTGCTGTGATGTGTGCCGGCGGCTCGTTTCTTTCCGTGGATGAGGAGGAATTCCACTTCTCTCACTCACTCTCTGTTGGTAGCCGTGATCTGTGCCTGCCCCACCTGGGAGAATGAGACGGGGGATTTTATACCCCAGCGAGTGTCCTTTGTGTATTGTGCAATTTTGAGCGCATTCCGCAAAGCCACCGTTCAATCTGTTAGATGTGAGTGGTGATGGGAGTAAAGTTTCCATTAGAGACCCTGGAAGTCAAGAGATGGTCATTCCCTTTGAGCATAAAGGTGCCAAAAAGGAGGCTCCCTGTCAGACGACAAAGTTCTGAGCCTCATCCAGGAAGCCACTGCTACTGTATTCTATTGTCCTTCTTTATGTCCTCATTCGTGGGAGGTGATATTCCCAGTATTCATTGCTGTGGAAATGATCGTTCTCTCATATACAGAGGGCGGTGTTCTCAAATAGGAAATGAGCAGCTGGAGCAGAAAGAGTCTTTAGGAAACATTTTTATTCCTAAGCAAGTATAATATGTACTCATATTTGTGTCAAATCAAATTAATAATGAATGGAGACATGAGTAATACATGACAGATATGAATGCAGTCCACAAGCATTTTCCAAATGGCTCTAGTTGTCCTTGAAAGATCACTGTTACCCTCTTTGTAGAGTATTATTTACTCTTCTTTGCTCTTCCTAGTATCACAGTCACATTGAGAGAAGGCCACATGCCACAGGTTTGCAGGCTGTCTGGTCCATAGACTCAGCTGTGGACGGTCACGTGCACACTAGTTTTACATGTGAAGTGGGGGCATGTCAGGGGACTTTGTCATTGCAGAGGACCAAGTGTGCGGGAGTCCTCCTCATGGAGATACTCAGACACAACTACCCCCAGAGAGTGGCATGTGCCCCACACAGACCCACCAGGACTCTGCACCCCAAAGCCAGGCATTTGCAGCAGACCTGGCAGCTCGTGATGAAACAGATCCAGAGGCACTTCTAGCGCCTGTGCACTGTGGTGACAGGACCCCAACCAGTCACGAAAGAAATGTTGCCCAGACCACTCACAGGGACATGGCGCACCAGGGCCACTGTAGGCTTTAATGAATTTACACCACTACTCCTGCCGGTGCCACCGGGGTCACATGATGATGTTATGTAGCCCCTTTCTTCCCTTTCCTAATGGTTATGTGTTGTTCAACCAGAGGTGGCAACTGTCCCACTTTGTTGAAGAAAAGTGGCAGATGGTTTTGGTTGTGAAAAATAAAACCTAAAGAACATTCAGTGTTCCCCTTTTAACAGTAGCTTAAAATAATTGCCAGCTGTCCAATATTTGTCACATCCCGTGAAGAATTTATAACAATGGACTAGGGTTTATCTTCTGTATTTTTAAGTGGACAAATCTCAGTTAGTACAGTATTTCTCATTTTTGTAATTATTTGTAAAATGCTTTCGATAAAAATCTGATCTTTTCTCACTTTTTTTCAAGTGCTAGTGCAAAAATTAATCAAATTCCGCACTTAGTTCCATGACTTGTATCTGCATTATTTCAAGAAAGCCCCTTGTCTCCATGGGAAAGTTCTTTCTCTGAGAATTCAGTGCAAGTAAGCTGTTAATGTCTCAAAATAATGCTGAATATCGCATCTCATTTTCACTTCAGAATGTCGACCCAGTCTGTGCATATTTATTTATGGGTGAGCCAAGTACACGTAGCCTTTTTTAGCCTGTGGAGTCTCCATGATTTTCAAATGTCATCACTGGATGCTGTACACATCCAGCCTTAGGACCCAAGCGATATAAATGATTTCTGTCTTTCTGAAAACAGTTTACAAACAACATATTCCTTAAAACTGTGAGTCATGGAATAGGCTATTCAGAATCCCATAACAGTGTGACCTTTCAAATACATTTTCCACAAAAATATCTGAGAAATATCATTTTTATCCATTGTGTATTCTCTTCGATTGTCCATAAATATTACTGGGAATGTGATTTTGAAAAAAGAAACTTTTCATGTAACAGTGTGGGTCAATCTCATCTTTGTCTATGGTTTACCCTTCTGATCCTTTTGGAATTTTGGCATGATTGATAATGTTGGGGAAAAAAATAAATATTCATCTGAAAAGTAAGCATACCTTAAAATAGCTATAGCTTCTTCAAAGTCCCCTGACAGAAGGAGAGAGTGAGAGGGGAAAGCAGAAAGAGAAACTGGTCTCAAACCGCGGGGACCGAGATGCCCCACCTGTGCAGATCTTACAGAAGCACATTATCTCCCATCGTGTCCCGGCCCTTTAAAGCTGCTGGTGCAACCGAAGCACCAGAAGCGAAGTGTCTTTGAACCTTCACCCAGCCTTTTCTTCTCTTAGAGAGCAGCAATACCAGTGGCTCCCTTAAGGAGTAAAGAATGGCCTCCTTTAAGTAATGAAAGGTACCTAGTCAACAATATTAACTCTCCTGCTGTTACTGACTCCTGTCTCCAGGTGGGACAGTAGACACGGAAATCTGTGACAGGGGAAAGGGGTAGTAGCAGCTTGCTTCTGTCTCCCATAGGTCCCCAAGGCTTCTAATGCCACCTTATGTGATGAAAGCAAGTGAGGGAGGGAGGGACAGAAACAGGCGGCAGGGACATTCCTAGGTAACTGGCACTGTTGTCTCTGGGCTTCATTCTCTCTAGGCATGGAAGATATTGAAGGCAGGCTCCCTGTTGCACGGGTGTGTTCCTGACGCCCCACCTGTCAATCTGCCAGCTGCACAGGGCTGCACTGTGGGCGATGTTTTCTGTGGCACCTGCTGCCGCTCCTCTCTTCACCCCTAGTGTTTAGGGGCTTCAAGCTACATAGTCTCTCTGACGGAGCTCTGTCTTCTTCCCAGGTGGGAGAATGGTACATATCTCTCTGAAGAAACTGTCACCTTCCTGAGTCTCCTTCCTGTGTCACTACAACTCCTAACCATGTTCCCCCCTCCATCAAGCGCCAGTTCTGAGCATCCCCTTTGATATCTCTGTCGTAATTAATCTGAATCACACACATCTTACTATGCAGTGTCTTTTACATCTAGGGCTTCAGTCAAAACCTTCCCTGTGATGCCATTTACTTTGGGGTGACAAGAAAAGATTCAGAATGTCTACCTAATTATACTTATTTGGGTTGCAAAAGATCTCAGAAAATGTAGGCTCTAGCAGATCAAAACAGGGCTGGTATCAGTTACCGAATTTAAAAACACAGTTACGATGGTTGAGGCCATTAAATCAATCAATCGATTAAGCACAGACTCTTTCTTCCCAGATTAGCTCCTTATAAACAGAAGTAGAAAATTAAAACTTGTTCTTTTCATAGCTTTTCCACAGTTTACGTCAGTATAATTTAGGAGTTAAATCCGATACGTATTTTAATTTTGTTCAAACAGGACCTTCTTCTTGCCGACCCCCTCTTTCCCACCCGAGTGCCCCCCCACACCAGCACCTCCCCTTCCTCTGTTCCAGCCACAGGGACTGCTAAGGATTTGGGCGAGATTCAGAGCCAGACTGAAACTCCATGATTTGCCATCTCTGTTTACCCTTGGCGATCGGCTTTCTCCACTGTACCTTCAAGCTTAGTAGAAAAGGCAGACTTAATTAGTAAAAGTCACAAAAGACACTGAGCAAAAGAGTCATTTCCAGGCTTTTGTGAATCTTTAAGAGATGATGCAAAAAAGCCAGTTTTGTCTGCAATAACTTAAGCCGGAAAAGGCTTTGTTATTTATTCAGCATTTTTTAATTTTCTCGGTAATCTAATCTAATTTATCCTGAAGTACAGACGGCAGTGGCCTTCATGCATGCATAAGGTACACACAGTAATTCGAGTGGGTGGGCTCTGCTTGGTATGAACTCTCCCTGTAACCCCCAAAAGCAGACAAATGGAAAGATAGCATCTCCTAGGTAGGACTCTTCTAGGAATCTCATTTTCCGTCCCTCTAACTCTCCTCATTCCCATAAACAACCTTTCCTACTAGTTTACTTCCTTCTCAAATGTCATTTTTGGGGAGTAAACTACATTGCATGCTTTCACATGTGGGTGGTATGTAAAATGCTCTTTCTCCCAACATGAGTCCTCTCATTTCTTAAAAACAGGTCCCGACATTTAGCTGCGCACCTTGCTACTAGTACGTTTTCCTGTGTTTTTGTCACTCGGTGCAAGCTCTATGTCCTTTTGTAGGTATCAGGAGAAATTCTGTGTGATGATTACAAAAAATTGATTTTAAATGGGGGAAAGTCTACATTCTCATATTGGAAGAGGTAGCAAATATCTATAAGATTCAAGGTGATTTTGGGGACTGTGGCCTTCATGGTAGCACACTCACAATGGCACTATTTATCACAGCACTATCTATAAAAAGCACTATGTGGTAGCAACCTAAAGGCTTAGCAGAAGGAGATTAATTAACTAACTTACTGTGCGACCACAGTACGAAATCCTCTGCAACCAGTCAAAGCAAGTTTTTCGAGGATATTTAATACAGAAACGTACCTCGTTCACATTCCGTGACAAAATTAATTAAGCTATGTGTTTTCACATAATGGAAAATTATACATCCTTAAAATATTGTTTCTGAAGATTACTAATAACATGGGAAAATGTTTATGATATTATGTTAAACAAAAAAAAAGCATAGTGTTCACTTGTACATGATGCCTGTATATGCATAGAACAAACCCTGGACAGAAATATGTGGGAATATTGAACGTTGCTTTAATATGAGTGATGGGGGTACGCACATATATTTTTAAAGATTTTCTTTTATTTTTTAGTGAGGAGGAGAGAGAAAGAAAGAGAGGGAGAGAAACATCAATGTGTGGCTGCCTCTTACATGCTCCCTATTGGGGACCTGGCCCACAACCCAGGCATGTGCCCTGACTGGGAATCAAACAGGCGACCCATTGATTCACAGGCCAGCACTCAATCCACTGAGCCACACCAGCCAAGGCTGCACATATATTTCTTTCCCCCCTTTTTATATATAGTTGAAAGTTTCTACAATGGACAAGTATAATCTTCATAGTAGAAATACCCTTACAACTTATATTGCTAAGAATAATTCAGGGCTGCAGAGATTTCGAGTGAAATGAGGGTTGAGATTTCCTTGTTTGGCATTTTGGAGGTAATTGAGGAACTGAGCCAAAATATTTTCAGTGAAGTTGATGGAGATGAAAGTCCATTTGCTATAGATTAAAATCGAACATGGGAAACTAAATATGCTGGTGAGTTTAAACCCTATTTTTGAACAACTTGCCTACGAAAGAATGGAGAAAGATAAAGCAGTAGCTAAAGAGGGACTGCAGTTAAAAAGCGGTTACATTTATATTTTATTAGGAGATAGTAGGGGATGCTCAGGCAAATGTTGTGTATATAGGTTTGAAGCCTCAATTTTGTCTGTGAAGAAAGAGCGGAAATTAGCAGCAGAGAAACATGGCTGGTGGCAGGGCGGGTTCTGTGAGGGGAATAATAAAGGGTGAAAACCGTTGCTGTGATGAACAGCACAGGAGGTGGACTGGTGGAGGTAACAACACAGCGGAGCAGCGTTGGAGTCCAGCTGCCCCCGGGCGCTGACAAAGCGAGGTGACGCCAATCTGCTCGCATGTGTGATTCAATCTAACAGTCTGCAGGAGGCTGGGTACCCTGAGCAGAAGAGGCGGATAACTGGACTGATTCAGAGTTTAGAGATTAGAAGTTTGGGTAGGATAATGGGACACAAATTGTAATGCCTGTGCAAGTTCAGTGACAAGGGAGCCGAGGGCGTTGGGAGGGTGCGTTACTTCACAAAAGAGCTGAGGCATAGCACTCAGATCAGATAATTTATGGCAGGCTCAAGAGTGGTCAGGTCACTGAACAAGCTTGGATCTGTTAATTGCTAATGGGTTTAGTTTATCATCATCGCTTAGTTGGAGGGGGGGGGGCGTTTATCATAAACTTGCTCCAACCAGGGAATATTTTCCAGGCTCACTTCCTTGTGTTTAGTTTTCCTAATTTCACAAAGGCTTTTGAGTAGAAGAGCAACAGCATAGAGCATCACACGCGGGAAAATGAGCAGTTGCTGACGACCGAGAATGAAGTTGCTTAGATGGGGCTGATGAGTTTTGCCCTGGGGTCCTTGCTTCCAGAAAGAGAGACCCTCCAGCACTCTCCATCTTGCTAGCTCCCAGGGAGCTGCACTTTCTCTGGCTGAGCATCATCGTGAAAAGCAGGTTCTGCGTCAACTGCGAGCAAAAACATGTGTGCAGACTGAAAGTTGATTTTCTCTCTCTGATCAGAGAAAATAAGGTAGAAGGATAATGTCTTTTTAAAAATATATATGTAAATATATGTTTTCTCATTAGTGTAATACAATAATTCACTTAAATTGTCACCTCATACCTTTCCAATTACATTAGAATGCAGACAGTATTTATATTCTGTATCATCAGGAAAATTACTTTTAATCATTGCTGCCACGGCATCTCTAGGCTGGCTCTGTCTAATCACATCGTCAAAGGGATGTAGGAAATTCATCATAAGCATCTGCAGGTAGGCTGTGACAAGATGGAATGTCAGCAGCTATAAAGCAATGTCCAGACATACTGTGGGATAGATTATGACCTTATAATACAGAGAGGCTACTATAGCATATATAATGATTGGTATTATAGATCAGTTCTCCCCCATCTAATTATGGGTGCCTCTACACCTAAAACAGTATAACTAGTAAGAGTCTTTGTAGGTTTCAAAAATCGTCCATGAATAAAACAAATAAATGCTTCACAAGAAAATGGGGAGGAAAGGAAAGTACACGTCAGCATTTTCAGATCGATAACAATACTAAATTTCCACAAGTAGCTACAATGTTTCTTAGAAAATGCCCCCAAAGGCAAGCTCTTGTTGAGAGAGTTTAGTAATGATATCAACACTTACTGAGCATGCACCTGTGCCTGGCAGTGTTCTGAGTGCTTTCTATGTGTTATCTGGTAAAGGAAAAATCGAATAAGTATTATGATAGCCACTATTTTAAAGAAAAATGGACCAAAATAAAAGGAGGTAGACTTTCATGCTAGAGATCATACCCACCAGTATCTAACCATCACTACCACATGCAAGATCTTACATCCCATTTTTGCTATACTTACAATGAGGTGCAGTTGTTAAATGTTACGGTTGCTAAGAATTATCAGATTTTTATGTGCTTATCTGAGGGGATTCATTATTTTTGTTTTCAACGTTGTGTTATTACACTGAGCTTCTTTTATATCTAGAGGCAAACTGTTTCACAAACTGAATTGATACGGGCAGTAAAATCTATGACTCCCTGTCAGTAGCGAGTGGTAAGGCCAACCTGACACAAATCTTAACATAGAACAAGAGTCTACACCAAAACTTGCCAACGCTAAGTATTAAAAAAATGACCATTAACACATTCCAACACTGACTGTAAAAAGGGGATGGCATCAGGTTTGGTTCTGATTTCCCTACTCGTATTTGTCTTATCTTTAAGGTTTCATTGAATTTTAAGGCACATCAGTCTCATGAAATGCACACATCATTTTCTAAGCACCATTGAACATGGCCATTGGAAATTTACAAATATATTTAAGGAGAAAGTTAAAGAAGAATGTATTTTGGCTGATTTTTATTAAAACTCTGCATGCATACTTCAATTACTCTCCTGAGAGGCACACGGAAAATATATAAGAATTTTTTAAGGAAGCTTTGCAAGTAGAAATTAAATACTATCTCACACAGGCTAACAGAGTTTTTAGCAACATTCTCCATGGGTAGGGTGAGCAATAGCTTATCTAAACAGGAGAAATTGAACTGATCAGGCCTCAAAAATTACAGCTGATCCATTATTGGGAAACACTGAATGCTTTTGGGGTCATATTTTATGAATTGGTAGGAATGAGTTGGAGATAAGAGGACCTCTGTGGGGAACCATTAGCCCAGGAAGCAGGGTTGGGGCTGAAGAGATTTTGACACTTAGTCCAAGGAAGTATCTGACAAACTCATTTGTACCAAGAAAAACTACGACCATAAGAGCGAAGTCCTTCCTGACCCAACCCAGTGTGTCTTTCCTGTGGCAGGCCCCACCAGAAGAGAGCGGGATTTCCCAGTACAGCTGGTCTCCGCATTTATCCCAACGGGGAAATAAATGTTCAAAAATGAGACTTTTCCCCAGAGACCATTTTAATAGGGCCATGGCTGGCTTATTCATTCTCATCTGCTGGGAAAGCTCCCCTTAACAAAAAATAAAGCCAGCCTTCACCTCCCTGTGACCACTCACCTTCACCCGTCCAAAACATTACTCTTACACTTGTAGTTCTCTTGATCCAGTTGAGTTCAACTGGTCCTTCACTGGACTAAGTATCCAAAGCTCCTCTGCCCCAACCCTGCTTCCTCAGCCAATGGCTCCCCACAGAGGTCCTCTTGTCCCAGCTCAGTCCTACCAACTCTGCCTCCCGATGTCATCGCTAACTTGGCATTCAGCTGGCCTGAGCCTGGATTCCAGATCTGCCACTATCGCTTGTGTGACTTACTTGGGACATATCACTTAACTTCTGAGAACTTCAACATTCACATGGAAATGCAGTGTTTGATAGGGAAGATGACCGGGAAGAGTAAAATAGGCATTGTGAGTAAAGGCTATTTGTGGACACATCATAATCACATGTAATTAAGGGAGGCTATAAAGTAAATGAAAACTTGAAAGGACTGAAATGCAAAGTTGTGCATTTTAAAGATTTATTATATTGAAATTTAAAAATTGACAATTGGGGTTAAGTGAAAAACAACAAAGGTTATCATAAAGCTGTCATGCATCATCATATTTTTAAAAGTAGGGTGTTACAGTTTGCTTTCAAATGCAGATGGCAGTTCAAATTTCAGACATTATGCTGTATAAGCTTTGGCAAACTGGAATTGATATGCATGTCACCTTTATGTCAGTGACAATTTATTTTTTAAAGCAATCTATGATTAACAGAAATAAAATTAGAGGCACGGCTCAAGTTAAAACATAAAAATGTAATAGCTATAATTCTCATGATAATAAATGGGGCCTTCTATGTGTGGGCAAGAAACACTATTAGGAAATTACTCTCTGTCAAACATTCGTCTAGATATTTTATAAGCATCACCTCACTTACTCATGACATCAACCTTATGATGTTAGGAATGTCATCAGTGCCATTTCCCAGACAACAAAACCGAAGCTCAGCGAGTGTATGTGACTTGTCTAAAGTTGTGAGGCAAATAAGTAGCAAAATCAGAAGTGGAACCTCCCTTTCTCACTGCAAGTGTGTGTCACTGTCACCAGAAGGGCTCCCTTCCTCTGTGCCTCTGGCAAGTGGTGCACAGGAGCTGGCTCTGGTGGCTTGCAAGAGCGGATTGTTACATTGTCAGGAATTTTGTAAGGTGGTCGTTAAACACAGTTACATTAAAATTGGCCCTCGTGGGATCTTTACACCACAGAAAGTGACAAGTGTTACAGATCAGAGACTTCCCTTCCTGCCCTCAAAGCCAGGGTCACACATTTCCCACCATGTCCCCGAATCACAGTTCTTTGCGCTCTGAGGAGTACTAGTGTCCCTTGTAGCTTTCCCCTGAGCCTGTCCAGGAGTTGATTTTTCTTTGCTAGTCATTCTGCACTCAGTCCTCTTGGGTGTGGCACTCTTTTTCACACAAAGGACACATTTAACCAAAATGTGGGCAAACAGTAGCTGAGTCTAGCTTTTAATCCCTTAAGCGACGCTTGGGAAAACTGGGCAATGGACGATGTCTTTACATCAACAGGATCTGTAATGTTAATCATTCATCTTCTTGTGCTTTCCTTCTGCCTGACTTTTTAAGCGGTTTCCTGGAGGAGACTTTTTCAGGGGTTGAAGTGTGTTACTTATAATGGCTTGATTTTAACCACACATGTTGGGGTGACCATCTGCGATCACCTGGGATGCTTTTGCTTTTTTAATTCATACATTGAAAGTTCATCTCTCACGTGTATGTCTACAAGGTTATTGCCTCCAGCAAGAGTAAGGAGTCATCACTGTGGCTGAGAGGTACGTAGTTTGTTAAAGCTACAGCTGCCTTTCACATGACCTTGTCCTCCGTGTCCACTGGCCGAATTTATTGCCTGTCCAATTGTCTCCATCCAACTTAGGCAGTACACACTGTTCAACTTTTAAATACACGCTTCCTGGCCCACCAACTAGCAACATGGGTAAATTAACCTCCAAGAGACTATCAGTTAAACTATAAGCATAGAATTAATTAATATTAATCAATTAAAATTAATCTTCACACCTAAAGAAGAGGACAGGCCTATAGCACACCCTGCAGTGAACAGATGGCAAGAGTGATGGAATCCACTCTGAGTGCCTTCCCTACCTCCT
The DNA here is from genome assembly GCA_007922815.1 of Macrotus californicus. NCBI lineage: Eukaryota > Metazoa > Chordata > Mammalia > Chiroptera > Phyllostomidae > Macrotus > Macrotus californicus. The sequence continues at coordinate 21,230 of VMDR010009466.1, forward strand.
GCTGTCCCTCATGTCCCTTCCTTGAGATGAACTGGTTTGGGGAATCATATACCTTTGACACTCCTCCTCGGTGAACTGCAGAGACATGAGACCTTATGGGAAACATCCGCATGGGTTTTACGCATAAACATAGGAACCACGCAGGATGAGAGGTTCGTGAAAAGAGAATAAGGCATAGTAATATGTGGGGTTTTTCAGATAACTTTTAGGAGAGTGAATGATTTGCACAAACACTAAGTTCTGAGGCTAACACTCTCCTTAGTGACTGTATTACTAAGTGAGGTTCAGAAACCCATGCCAGTCCCTGAGGTGTAACTTCTTAACAGCATTGCTACGAGAACGTAATCTAGAAAGACTGAAGACCGTGCGCGCAATTGAATTTCGGTTCAATGTCTGCAATTTCAGTTTTGAGGAGAATGTCTGGAATATTGTTTAGCTTTGCTTCCCCCCCCCTTTCCAAATGCACTGATCTAAACGTCGGAGGAAGAAGACATCATCAGAGTATTCAATGATTACCTGCACCAATGCCATCCCCACTGGTACAGCTGCTTCTGGCTTCTACTGACGGCTAATTGTAAGCACCTTTAAAAATTTCCTCAGAAGAAAAAAGAGGAAACTAGCCAAAATGAGCCACAGAATGTAAACCAGGACCCACCTAGGGCTGTATTCGGATTTCCACTAGCCACCTCTGGGTTATGCTATGGTCACGCTTGTAGCCTCTCTGGGAATAGACCCGTTTTTAACGTTGCAAGTTTTAATGGAGAGTTTGAGCTTTGGGAATTTTTCTCTCAGTAGAACTGATCACCTCCAGTGAATGCAATCATTCCTACTTTGTGTACAGAAAGAGATGTAGTTCTTTACTTTTCTAATATTCTAAGGAAAAAGATTTCCTCATAAGAGCTATTGTCATGCCCTATAAATAGTAAATACTTTGATTAATTTTTCTTGCCTGAACAATGAACACCCAGTCCCTGGGTGTTTCCGTCTATCCTGGGTGAATGCCAATGTACCCAAACCCAGTTCAGAATGACATGTTTTTCCCTAATTTTAACTAATATTTAGAAGTGCAAGTAGAATAATGATTTCACTTTTATCAAAAATTATTTGATTTAGGGGTTAGATTTTCCACTAATATTAGCAAGATTGCATATAACTGATTTAAATAAATCTCAAATACAAATGCTTATTAATCTACATTCAGGGTTTTAACTTTGATGTAAGATATGAGACACCAAAGCACCCTGTTCACGGAATCACTGAGAATATTTTTCTACATGCATGTGATCGCTAGACCCGCAATTCCAATTTCCCTTTTTAAATGGCTTAAACCTTTTAGAGTTCCTAGGGAGAGCCACCACATGCCTTCACACGTGCTTGTAAAGACATTTCTAAGTCACATCTCTGTAGAGCACAAATCCAGCATTTCGGAACCCGCCAGTAGCTGTCTCTGAACTGAGCCCGCTGCATGGTCGCAGCCCTGACTTACTAGCAGATTGACGTGCCCTTTTACATTCTTCATTACGTGAGAGAGGTTGTGGGCACCAGGAAACCAAGTGATTTCAGATTGGCCCTTTACCTCTCTTGTACGCCTATTCAAATGAGAGAATCTGTTATCACATCATTTCAATACAGTCTTGCCGTTAGTATTTACTTTCCTGCACACACACACACACACACAACAACTCGGTTTTTCTTATTGCTTTAAGTTCTTTGCAAATCAAGGAAATAAATCTTTTGTCATATGTGTTGCAAATTATTCCTGGTTTATTATTTCTCACTTAAATTTTTCTAGTTTGTCATTTGACATTTAATAGATGTGTGTATAGAAAACAAGAAGTATCTGGATTTTAAAATACTTTGCATAAGTTTATTGATTTTCTTCTGCATCTGGCTTTTACTACATTCCCTCAGACTTTAGAATTTTGAACAGCTAGTTATGTAATAGTAAGGGTTTTTTGTGTGTTTTTTTTATAGCTTCAAGTGTCCCACTCTGAAGTGATTCCAGGTAGATATTAAAGGAGAGATCAAACAGAAGCCACAGTTCCATGAAGATATTAATCTTTAAAATTACAAAGAAGAGATTAAACAAAAGCCTCAAGTTCCATGAAGATATTAATTTTTAAAATGACAAGCCTTCATTATTTTAACTTATATCAAAGCCTATTGCATAAAGAATTAAATCCCAACCTTAAACATGTGGATAAATATCCTTTGAAAAAGGGAAAATAAAAATAGTGAAATTCTACAAGAATAAAGGTTAAAATATATTTAAATGGCAAAGTCGAAGGGTTGTGAAGCTGGACTGAGGAAACTTATCTGCTCAGTACATGGTGTCCAGTCAGTCACCTGGCCTGTCTGGTCCTTCCCTAGTCCTCCCGCTGACCACACAAGAGCACAGGACTGTCTTACTGGTTCCCAAGCGAGGTCTGGAAGACACTTTCAGGCTTAAAAAAACACAGAAAGGGTCTGTGAAGCAAAAAATAAAGTCCGTATTCAACTGTATCTATCACTCCAGCCTCAGGGTAAGTCCTGGACAGCCGAAAACTGAAAACAAACTTCAGCGGGTCAGGGTTCCTCGCTCTGCCCAATAAAAGCCGGTACACTGTGAAGTGTGCCCGCGCTTGTCCAAATGTAAACGGATGGAGCCAGTTGTGCCATAAACATCTAACGACCGTGTTACAAGTGATTTCAATTGCACACCTGTGTGATTATTTACATAAAGGAACAGATTGGCTTTCCTACATTCACTGACTTCCAAACTTCGCCTTGAAGTTTCTTTCATTTCAAGGCGGTCTTGGTGATGATGTAGGAGGAAATTAAGTTTATTCAAGTTGGATTAATATAAATGCTGATTTGAATAGAGTATCATCCCACAGTACTTAGCACTTCTCCTTTGCTTTTATAAAATTCTTTTTCCTTCCTCCTTGAGTCTGACATATGATTATTTTGCAGAAAGTACCCATATAGAGTATGTCAGAACCATGCATGTGGCTGTGTGTATCCACTGCACTATTTGCAAATTATGGTTTCATTATCTCTTGGACAGTTCTTTAGAAAGAAAAATATGTGCATCTCCATCATTATAAGTTTCGGAGGCTTTGGAACACTACTGAGATTGAAGTGCTATGCTTGCAAGAAAAAAATTGCTTCTAACGAATGGCGTGCTTTGAATTTTCCTTCCTTCTGCCTTTTTATTCATCTTTTTTTATTCTCACATGGTGTTCTGAAGCAGTTACAATGAATTCAGCTTGGCAAATATGTTAAAAGAAATTATCAGGCACTTCACTTCATCTGGAAATATCACCCAAGGAAAAAAAAGTAAGCCTCCACTAGTTGAGTGTAGAGCAAAAAGGATTTAATCAGTATCATTACTTTCCATTTGACAAACACAGAATTGTCCTGTCTCTGAGAAAGGAACTATCTGCACGCTTCTTCGAACACAGTTACCTTCGTCTTCACGACTTACTGAGAGCGGTGCACCTCAGTGTATAAATGTCGGTGTGCTTGAATATGCAGATGGGCCTCATTTCAAGTCTCACACTTGAGACAGGGATGCTGGCTGAACGTCTGCTCTGGGAAACTGAGTGGCCTGCACGTAGCTTCCCTGAGACCCGAAGACGGCCGTCAGCACCCACTGTCATTTTTAGGTGCCGCGAAATGTATCGCCCATGGGAGGTTTCTCCAGGGCAGCTTCACGGGTCACATGAACAAGGGAGGGTTTATAAGGACTCCATCACCGGTGGCAGTTTATAAATTGCTGCTTCTCTGTTGCTTCAGGTTCTGAATGTGATGATCAGCTTGTAACTAAGAAAACCTTCCCATTGGTGGTCTCTTCCTGATAACATGCTCTGCAAGAACTGTGAAAAATATCAAGCTGGCTTTTGGTTGACCAGAGAGGGCTTTTTCTGTATGTTTACTCCGCAGGATATTTCCTCTCCCATCGTTTCCCCGTAAACCACCACCCTGCACTTTGGCTTTCGAATCAAAGGAGGAGGAAGGAGGCAACAGGAGGGCAGAACTTAATGAAGAAGATTCGGTGCCTTGGCTTCACCCCTGAGCACGCTCATGGGATGGTAAGTGAACCACTGGCCACGTGCGTTTCAGGAATTAGTCACACATAGTAAGAAGCCCTATTTTATGCTATTCTGAAACAGTGGAAGTCCCTCTAAATCTGAGTTACCACGAGATCTCACTACAGCCCACATATTTACCCAGGTCCCTGCTGTTCAGACTTTTCGGTATTTTCTTTTTACGTGAATTATTAATAAATTCTGCCTACTCAGAGATACTGTCAATGTGAGTAAATTTCAAGGAGCTTCCTACGTCTCTTAATATTTTCACTATTTTTATACTCCATTTGCTTTGGGTCCACGTTTCAAATTAAATATGAAAAATAATGCAGTAATCAGTTTACCTTTATATGGCAAAGAGATGATAGATAGATAGACAGACAGATACAGCATTGATACGGCCATGGATGCACACGTGGACACGCACTCCTGTATACCTTCAGGATGGTATCCACACAGTTAGTTCAGTTGAGTGATTTTTTTTTTAGCTGAAACTTTAGGTTTCCACAGCTGTCAGTTAAAGTTTGAAAGTCACCTTCTCTTTGAGAGCTGCGCCTCTAATTCCTCTCTGTGAGTGTGGAGAATATCGAGACCCTCACCGAACTAGGACACGCTCCTCCAGCCCCTTCAGGACATGTCAGGGATCACAGTGAGACTACGGGTACACTAGTTTCTTTTTCCTCTTGAAGGAAGTGGGGAGAGATACACGCAGACAGGCAACTGACATTAAATTGGCAAATTAAAGGTAAAATTGGGAACTCCTCACCTGCCTAAATATCATTTCTCACAACATTAGCTTTAAATTCTCTAAGCAGAAGCTGCTTTTTTAAAAAAAGTACCCTTAAATTGTATGCTTTCATGCCATTAAACATTTATTTTCTCCAAGTACATCAAGGGTGTCATTCATGCCGAGCCTTATACTATTTTTAATCATAAAACACAACTAGGCTTATTGAATATGAATGCATCCCGGAGTTTGATGCATTATAAAATGCTGTGCTCTGCTTTTATGGAAAAAAATCTTTTCAGTGTAACTTTGGCTTATGAATATTATAACAGCTCTTATCTGTTCACATTCAGTGAACTGAGACAACCTTCACTGCAGTATTTGGAGTCTCCTTCTACGAATTTGTCTTACGAGAATGCATATTCAATGGCTGAATGTCTCTGAAGAAAAAGCAATATGGAAAGTTCGTAACCTTTATGAGTGCTCTGGGTTTTGTTTCTATTTTTCAGTATACGTCAGGCGACATTTTTCATATGCTCACTTTTCAAAGAAAGGTTAAATACATTTCACAATGAGAATAGATAGTGCTGCTATTTTTCTCGCCACCAAAGTTTTATTTTGGCATCTGACACACCTAATAATAATCCTCCTCAATTAACAGCCCATTCAGAAGATCATTGCCACTACAGTTATGTAACCATTTCCCTTCTGAATGGTTTGAATATTTTACCTAGAACGTATTCACAGGTTCTCTTTCAGATCACTGAATAAAAATGTTACTCTGCTAAACATCTGAGTTTATAAATTGTAAATCAGAGACTACTCAAATGGTAGAAAGTAGCCTTAAATCTAGGGTCAAGAAAGGTAGGAATATTATTAGAGTGCTTAGAGAATTCTTTTTCTGCTCTTTCTTGTCACTTGATGGTATGTAACTGCCAAGTATAAAGTCACCAAAAAGGAGCTGATAGCCAATGAACACGCTTTCACTGGGGCAAAATATTTTTAGTCCAGAAAAAGCAAAAGTGAAATGGGATCTGGGCCCCAGCCCATGGGAGCCGGTCTCCCCTGAGGGGCGCTCTGGGAGCGGCCAGCAGCCAGTGTTCCCAGCACTGGCAGCATGGGTGCCCAGCCCCCCAGGTGCTCCCTCGGGGGGAGTCCTTCCAGTTGGAGGCATTGGGCTGCCTCCCTGGCCCATACACCACGGGCTCCGGAGTGCCGCTACATGAAAACAGGAGGGCACGGCGGAGCCCTTTGTCTTCAGCCCTGCACGTCTGTTGCAGGAGGAAACTATCCATAAAAGCCCGGGCTGGAGGCCACCCTGCCGTATATCCACCTGGTTGTGACGCGATTTCAGCTTCCATCCACTCCCCTGGCTGGGCCTGTCATCCTGGGTATGATAACCTTAACGTTTCTAGCTAAAGCCTCCTCTTTCGGCATTGCAGGTGATTTATGGGGGGAGACTTTTTCATGTGGACATATTGAAGAGCTGTCAGATTGTGTTGATTAAGTACTCGGGCTCCGGAGGCAAGCTGCCAAGGTTAAAAACATGCGGGGAAAGCATACCACCCCGGAGTCTGTCAGCGACTTCTCTGTGCGTTAGTTTACTTGCCTAGCACGTAAATCAGGAATGATGCTGATGATGATGATGGTGATAACAGTACCTACACCTTACAGGGTCATTTTAAATACTGTATGAAACTAATCTCTATGGCACGTGCCAAGTCTGGAACATGGCAAACACACAGTAGCTACTAGAACACTCTAAACTGGAGTGAAATTATATTCTAAAAATAACTTCATTTGCACACAGTAACCTGTGGTCATACTCAATGTATTTCCACAGCATCGCTGACTCAGGTGCAATCATCAGAGTCCAGGGATTAAGGGATGGGGCTCAGACAGGTGAGGGTTTGTCCTCCAACTCCTCTCTAACCACCACACTAAGAGAAGTTAACCCACGGTGTGGAGGGGGTCTGGGAGCCCGCAGAGGGGGCATCAGACCAGCCTGGGAGGCGAGAGGTGCAGAGGAATATTAAGTGAGAAGAAAAAGGGTAGGCTGTGTTTTCTGGGTTGGTATACTGGTTTTCTATCACGGTTGTAACAAATTACCACAAATTTAGTGGCTTAAAACAATATAAAATGTGTTATCTTAGGTCCATGGAGATCAGAAATCTGGAATGGGTCTCGGTGGACCAAATCACCATATTGGCAGCATCGTGTTCCTTCTGCAGACTCTAGGGAAGGACCTATTTCCTTGCCCTTCCCAGGCTAGAGACCACCCCTTGGCTCCTGGCCCCTTCCTTCATCATCAAAGCCAGCAACGGTAGGTGCAGCCCTCTCACATCACCCCGAGTGAGCTTTACCCCCTGTCAGCTCCATCTTTCAATAAGGGCCTTGGTTATTGCATTGGACCCACCCCAAATAGCTCAGAATAATCTCTACATTATAAGGTCAGCTACCCAGCACCCTAACCGCCATCTGTAGGTTAGGCATTCCCTTGACATGAAAGGTAACGACCACAGGATCTGGGAGTTAGGACATGGACCTCCATGGAAGGTCTTCATTCTGCTGACCACTAAAGTCGAAACGTTAATTAATCTAAGGACCAAAATAGGGAAGGAAGAAATGCAACACTGAGGACTGAAAATGGTTTTTTTCAATATCCAATAATATAAAGGGAAAAGACACACACACACACACACACACACACACACACACTACAACAGTTGCTTAATTTTCTCAGCTAAATTAGTATCACCAAAATGTCTTCTCGTTCCTTTTTGAGAGTCAGAGAGTGTAATGCAAGCATCTGATTGTTAGCAAAACAAATAGCAGATATCGGGGAATGATTTCATCATTGCCACTCTACATAGATATTGTTCACATTTTGTTAGCATTAATCTGCGAGCTTCACATCCTTTCTACTGCCTGTTACTCTTACTAGAAGAAAAAAAATTCATCTTCTAGGTTATCAATAAAGTCAACCTAAACAGGAACAAAAGAGAAAGCAGGAAGGGGGAAGAAAAGGCAGTATTTGATTGTATTTGAGCTCACCCTACTACTGTTTTCACTTTAATATAAAATCACAAGGTAAAAACAGTGTATAATTATAGATTTAAAACAGCAAGCAGGACATGAAGTGTTAAATACTAGTTTACAAATCCTCGATACCTCCCTATTCCAGTCCCAATTCTTAAATATAATTGCAATTAATATTTGCTGTGTATCTTTCTTCCCAGACATTTTTATGCATGCATTTGTACACATTAAACAGTCGGGAAGAAAATGTATATTGTTCTGCAACATGGTGTGTGTGTGTGTGTGTATGTGCGCGTGCGCGCCCTGTTGCTGGTTTGAGGTGACAGTTTAATTAGGAAACATTTCCATATCTGTGACACTCAGTGTTCCTTTCCAGGAGGAAAAGATGTCTTTCCACTATTGCAGAATCTTTTATTTATGCACCTTAGTTACCTCAGCAGAGTTTTAAAGCTTTCTTTGCAAGAACTGGACCTTTTTTAAGATTTATTCTTCATGTATTGTATTTTTCTTCCTCCTCTTGTTTTTGGGTTTGTTAATGCTCTCTTCCCAAAAAAGGGAACCACTGAACTACAAGCAATTACCTAGCACATGCCTTCCCTTCGGAAATGTTCTTCTGTAACATCCTTGAGTACATTCGTCCCCTGGTTCTCTCTGCTTCAGGGACATTAGTCATCACCAGGCTTCTTGCCACCTTCCCTTTCATCTTCTCCATAGCTTTCCCAGTGCTGGGAGTGAAGTTTCCTGCCTGTGATTGCTGTTATGGAGCAGGCTATCATGAGAGTCGCTTGCTGATTTATCTTTGGTAATTTGTGGATTTTCTGCATTTCCACTCGTGTACTGCCTACAGGCCATGCCCAGGGGGGACAGTGAGTGAATTCCAAGTCCTAGAGCAGCAGCCACTCCCTAGTCTCCAACCTTTGATAAATTATTAACCTCTTTGGGCCACTATGTTATCTATAAAGAGGGCCAGCAGAGAATGTGGGACGGGCAGCCCTTGAAGGAAGGTGGGGGTGGGGGAAAGATAAAAGGAAGCTGGCCTGCTTTAGTTTCCTCATATTTTACAGGTGAAAGTAATATTGTGTTTTGTCTTTTACACAACGCAGGGTGTGATCCTTAAATAAAGCACTGAAACCTAGTAGACTAAATAAACCTAGTAGACTCTGAGAAGAGACTGTAGAATCTGTTTTGTGGACTAGACGTGAAAATATCTGTGGAACTTGCCTAAAATCAAATTAAATCAAGTCCTAATTTATTATTTACTTTCATTACAAAAATGTGGAAATATTTATATGATTCCCTGCATTTCAGTAGACTCAAATGCTTTTAATTTGATGTTTGTATTATCAAAAAGTAAATATATTGAAAATGATTTTATATTGAGCACATTGCTATCACTGTAAAAATTCATATATCTTTTGGACTTTTGGCCAAGATGAAGGCATAGGTAGACACACTGTGCCTTTGTGCACAACCAAAAGAAGGACAACAACAAATACTAAAACAAAAAACAACCAGAACTGACAGAAAATTGAACTGTATGGAAGTCCAACAACCAAGGAGATAAAGAAGAAACATTCATCCAGACCGGTAAGAGGGGTGGAGACGGGCAGCCGGGCAGAGAGGACTCACAGCGAGGCGGCGGCTGGAGGACTGGGGCGGGCAAGGCGTGGCTGGCGGACCAGGCAAGGTAGTTGCTGGCAGACCTGGCCGCCCCACACCCACGTGCGGATAAGCCAGGAGGAACAACTTGGGAGCAAGACAGACCACACAATCCAGGAAATAAAGCCTGAAAGCCTCTGATTGTAAGCTCCTGTAGGGGTGGAGGTGGCGGCAGCAGGAGAAACTCCTGGACTCACAGGAGAGCTCGTTGGAGAGACCCACAGAGTCCTAGAGTGTACACAAGCCCACCCACCCGGGAATCAGCACCAGAAGGGCCCAATTTGACTGTGGGTAGCGCAGAAAGTGACTGAAAACTGGCAGAGAGCGGAGCAAGCAGCACTGTTCCCCCTCGATCCTCTCCCCCACAAACAGCGTCACAACGCAGCAGCGTGGCTGCCCTGCCCTGGTGAACACCTAAGGCTCCACCCCTTACTACGTAACAGGCGCACCAAGACAAAAAATATGGCCCAAATGAAAGAACGGATCAAAGCTCCAGAAAAAATACAACTAAGCGACGAAGAGATAGCCAACCTATCAGATGCACAGTTCAAAACACTGGTAATCAGGATGCTCACAGACTTGGTTGAATTTGGCCACAAATGAGATGAACAAATGAAGGCTACACTAAGTGAAATAAGGGAAAATGTACAGGGAACCAACAGTGATGGGAAGAAAAACGGGACTGAAATCAACGGTGTGGACCAGAAGGAAGAAAGAAATATTGAACCAGAACACAATGAAGAAATAAGAATTCAAAAAAAGGAGGAGAGGCTTAGGAACCTCCAGGATGTCTTTAAATGTTCCAACATCTGAATCATAGGGGTGCCAGAAGGAGAAGAGGAACAGAAAGAAATTAAAAACTTATTTGAAAACATAATGAAGGAGAACTTCCCCAATCTGACAAAGAAAATAGACTTCCAGGGAATCCAGGAAGTTCAGAGAGTCCCAAAGAAGCTGGACTCAAGGAGGAACACACCAAGGCACATCATAATTCCACTACCCAAGATGAAAGATAGAGAGAATCTTAAAAGCAGCAAGAGAAAAGGAGATAGTAACCTACAATGGAGGGCCCATAAGACTGTCAGCTGATTTCTCAAAAGAAACCTTACAGGCAAGAAGGGGCTGGAAAGAAGTATCCCAAGTCATGAAAGGCAAGGACCTACATCCAAAATTACTCTATCCAGCAAAGCTATCATTTAGAATGGAAGGGCAGATAAAGTGTTTCCCAGATAAGGTCAAGTTCAAGGAGTTCATCAACACCAAGCCCTTATTATATGAAATGTTAAAGGGACTTATCTAAGAAAAAGAAGATCAAAAGTAGGAACAGTAAAATGACAACAAACTCATAGTTATTAACAACTGAACCTAAAACAAAAACAAAAACAAACTAAGCAAACAACTAGAACAGGAACAGAACCACAGAAATGGAGATCACATGGAGGGTTATCATCAGGGGAGAGGGTGGGGGGAGATGGGGAAAAGGCACAGGGAATAAGAAGCATAAATGGTAGGTAGAGGATAGACAGGAGGAGGTTAAGAAAAGTATAGGAAATGTAGAAGCCAAAGAACCTATATATATGACCCATGGACATGAACTAAAGAGGGGGAATGTGGGTGGGACGGGGTGTGCAGGGCAGAGGGGAATAAAAGGGGGGAAATGGGACAACTGTAATAGCATAATCAATAAAACATATTAAAAAAATTCATATATCTTTTGGAAACGATGTTCTTTTCTTTTTAATTCAGCTATTTTCCAGTCCTCTCTATTTTTCCAAACAAGATTAATTTCTCCAAGTCATGGGAACCTACTGGTTCAAAATTCCCACAGCTAAATCTCTGTATTTATTTTATAATCACTTTTAGTTGTGCTAGCCTAGAGATGGCAGGAGACTATCATGGACAGAATAATTACCCAGAGTGCACGTGGCTGGACCTTTCAGCTCTGCATGTGGGTATTCATGTGTTCCTTGCCTGGTCACAACTATGGTTAAGGCAAATCAATTCATCTCTACGTATCTCTTTTTTCCCAAAATCTCTAATATGCCTTTGAGAGTTGAGTGTTACAGTTGATGTGTTCATCACTTCGTTCAGTGCCTAGCATATAGTAAACTGCAATTGGCTACTAACTTAGAATTGCATGTTTTCCCCATGTCAGCCCAAGGAAGTCAAACCTTACCATCCAGTATCAAATTTAAGGAAAAAAATATACACATTATAAATTTTATCTTCATTTTTGAAAGAGAACAATTTAGAACTATTTAGGTATTTCTACTTCCTATATATTTTAATGATTTTTTTCAAAAAATTCATGAAAGTGCATGATTTGATATTTGATATTTGATTGAGGAATATATATCATCTGAAGAAAAGAACATCAGCACAAAGACCACCATGGAACAGAAACTACAGTATTTTGGAACAAATACAGGGTAATATAAGAGCAAAACCTTCACCTCTCCAGCACCCAGAGCAGATGTGGCTAAATTGAGAGCATCCTCTTTTTAGACATGTGGAATTATCTCCTTACTCCCAGCGCACTCCCAGCACCCCCATTCTATCAACCACAAATGCTTACGGGCCAAGTCC
>VMDR010009467.1:0-33354 GCA_007922815.1 Macrotus californicus
CTCAGACATTCAAATAGCTGTAGGAGAAGTCAGCATGAACAGTTCATCTGTGATTTGTTTTGATATTTCTCTAACTTTTTCCCAGTGAAAATTCCTACAGTGGATTTAGATTCCTTCTGTAATTTGAACATACCTGAAATGAAATGTTAACATGTGCCCGTGTATATGATAAGAGCATGACGGGAGTCAACGCAGCACAATTTGGATTCCACTGGTGGGCTCATTTAAAAAAAATGACAGATTTTGCAGACAAGAAATGTTGTTTCCTGATTGCTTATTTGTATTAGCTTAATTACTGTAGATCCATGATTGCTGTTCTCTAAAACAGACCCTTCTCTGAGTTCTATCTGTCCTTGCTTGCATGCTCTCTTCTGCTGAGGTCTGAGTACTTTTCTCACTGATTCATAGGAAATGTTTTATCATACCTGTTGCAAATATTTTTTATTGTGTCTACTGTTTAGTTTTATTTTTTAAATGTGCAAATGTATTAATTGTGTATGTCATCAAAGGTATCAATGAGCATCTACACATTTCTTCAAAACCTTTCATACAGGATCCAGCACAAGTTAACACCCCTTTTTTATTATACAATCTTTTATTACGAAATCATAAGCATGTAATTCTGTAACATAACAATATCACACTCAAGCACACCATATGACATTTTAGGGGAAATGTTCAAACTGCTGTCCATCTCGTGTGACATTCACATACCATACCAACCACACTCAAGAAGGCGTTACTTCTGCCACACCCTGTATATGGAAAGTCCCTTTGCATCCAAAGTTTATTGACTGCGTTTTGCTTTTTAGTATCTCACATGTTTGCATTTTTTTCAATGTTTAGCTTTTAAAGCTCTCTTATTATCACAATGACTGATGCCCACTGTCTGCAATACCTAATCATCATATATTAGATGCTAATATTCACATCCTGGGGGAGGGGCATCCATTTGCATCATTTTTGTGTTTTGGCATCAAAGCCAAAGTGTAATAACTGTAACCTTAAAACATGTCTTACACTCTTCTAGATTAAATAATCTGTTTTTACACAAATAGAGAGCGGGGGAGAGGGAGGGAGGCAGACAGAAAAAGCGGGAGAGGGAGGGCAAGAAGAAGCTAATTGCATTCATTTTGTTATTTCAGATAAATTTTTAGAAGTATGTGTCACATTTACCTCCAAAATTGTTCTCAGGCTAATTTAAGTTTTTGAAAACCTATGTATTTTCAATGTTTCCTTTGACCCAAACTCTCCTACATCCCTCACTTTATAATAATATTGTGGTCACATGAGCTGCCCCATCCTACATTCTAAGTGACCATGGCAGTTTGATGCGAAAGCACCGACCCGGTAGCATTTTGTACACATGTCTTCCCCCAAAGTTCTGCTACTTTATTTGCCCTGTTATCTTCAGCTGACTCCTCGACCTAGTCAAAGAACGAAAATCACCAGCTCAGCGGGCGAGGACCACTTATTCCCCACTTCCTGTCATTTGCCCTCCAATTTCTGAATTATATTGGTCATAATATTTTTATTTAGCACTCAGCATGTAAAACTCCACATGGAGCACTTCACCATATTATCTGATTTAACCTTCAGATTCCTGCAAAGGAGACGAATAAATAAACCCTGCCCTAATTGCAGGGCTGGCTGCTGGCCAAGGCAGAAGTGAACTCGGACCTGGGGGGTCAGCCCCTGTAGTTCACCTGGGCCAGTCGTGGGTGGCACAGGGAGGCATCTGTTTGTCCTTGGATTTCAGTAGAGGCACTCTGGAGTCTGCTGTTAATGATGTTGATGGTAGGGTTGAGGCAAATATTCCTCCTCAGGTGAAATACATACTCTTTAACAACGATTTTAAATTAATGAGATAGACTAATTGAATATTATTGATATTAATACATATGATTGTTATATATAAGTAATATATAAAGATGTTAATGGGTTTGCCTTTTGAACATCTATTCATGTGACTATATGTCCTCCTGATACTTAACCTATTTATGTAATATAGCATATTAATATGCATATTGTTAAATAAAGCCACTTTACTCTTTTTTGATAAGTCAATTTTGATTCGGTAGATTTGTTGAATTGGATTCATTAGTATTTTATGCAGTGGTGTCTTGGCAAATTCTTAACTCTCTGAAAAATTATATGCAAACATATACATACCCTCGTTTTTAAATAAATTTTACTGATTTAAAGGTTGTTCAACACATAATTAATAAATAGTATACTTTTTTATTGTTTAATTACAGTTGTTCCCCTACTTCCCCCATAACTCCCCCCTCCTGCGCACCCCCCACCTCCCACAGTACTTCTTATTCTAAATGCTGTATAAGCAAGCAGTTCCCAAATGTTTTATAAGGTTTTCTGAGCCCTTGACTTGGCAGCCAGCCTGTGTTTGTGATTCACTGTCAGTGTCAACATGAATGAGATGAATGTGGGTTGATATTTTGTTGAAACTTCACTGACTTGTCAATGACGTGAGGGACTTCTTTGCTGCATCAGACCATAGTTTGCACATAGTGGAAGAATCTTTCATCAATTTGTCGTGCTGTTCACAATAAAATTGCTAATGACATGACATTTAAGTTTAATTGGTATTTCTAGCCTTTTGTCTATCATTTCTCTCCATCTAGATGGTCAAGAAAACAAGACAATAAACCGAGGCCCAATGTGTAGTGTCTACCAGTGTCTGTGGTGTAAATTTCTCACGATGGCGGCTGATCTCCTGGTTAAGGGACTGTGGAGCTGGGAAGAGAAGCCCAGTGGCCTTGGTTACACAGTAACTCACCCTAGAGGTGCCAGATGTGTAGAGTGATCATGAGAGTAAAGCAGCTAGGAAGTGAGTGTTTTTAGTGTGTTCTTTTAAAATGTAATTTTTAAATTAAGTTTAAATAATTTGGTTTTTATAATGGCCATTTTTAACAAGGGGCTGTAAAATTCCTACTAAACAGCTCTTGTGGACGGCGCATAAATTCATGCGTGAGTTTGAGCTGCGTTTCTCTTACTTTCGCTCCCTCGTCAGGTTTTTATACCCAGATCTGTGTTATTTTCATGGATTGGATTGAGTAGCTTTTCTGTGTGTGTGTTTAACACCTTTCTTGTAGTTTATATGGCATAGGAATCAAGTGCTGCACGAAGTTTTGACAGAATTAGCCAATAAATCTGCCTTGCCTAGAAACTGTAATGGAAAAAACTTTTTGATTATTTAGTTCCATTCATCATTACTCATCACCTCTAAATTCCTTCATCTTGACTTAGTTGTGGTTATTTTTATCTATAAATTGGACTCTGCTGAATTAGCTGCTCAGGTTTTTAAAGTAAAAAGTCAACATACCAGCTCCATCCCTGGAATTCATCTCCAGTTGGCTTTTGCAGTGCGGTGCTGATTCAGCACAGGTACCGACCTCCTACTCTATGCTGGAGCTGCATGATGCGGCCTGCCTGAGGAGGTGGGCCTTTAGGAGGGGACCACGGGAGGTTTTCCTGAGGAAGGAGAGAGGCATTCCCAGAAGGAAGGGCAGCAGGTGAGCTCAGCACCTGAGAGAGGGTCACGCACAGGTGTGGGGGGCAAAAGGACACTCTTGGATGCCCAACCTAACTGGGTTGCATCATTGTTCATTTATTTTAGGAATTTTCATGACTTCAGTGGTGCATTCAAAATCTAACTCTGCAGTGAATTCTTTTACAGAGTTGGAGTTGGCCTACTAAATGGAGTAGTAACTATCAGTCACTTCAGTAGAGATTCTTCCTCATAACACTTCATTGCAGGAAGGTGCTATTTGTAAGGGACTGTCCCATTTCATGTGACAGCCATCAACCTGAAAGTGGCTTTGAGGGCCCACGTTGGTCGAAGCCTCTGTAACTTCCCACATGGGACTCTTTCTTTGAGGCATGTCCCTCTTGCCCCTCTTCCCAGCAGGTGAGGACTTTCCATTTCCACCTGGTGTGCCTCCCACTGCAGGTGTCACTCACCCCCTTTGTTTGTCCCAAATGCTTGCTTGCATGTGCTGCGGGCATAGCCAGCCCCAGAGAGTGCCTGGGCTGTGTCTGCATGCAGGTCTCAGCACACAGGCCTGCTCAGAACAGGTCCACAATACTGCGAGTGATGAAAGCAACATCCAGTTAATCAAACTAAAGGGAAAAGAATAGGTAACTTAAAAACGTTTGCAAACGTGCTGGGCAATGGAAATTAAATTATTCATACTCTTCACGATCTTTTCCAAATCCACAGATGGTGTTTCCGCAGCAGTCCTGAGCGGCATGGTGAACTGTTAATACGCACGTTGCAATCTAGTAACATTTATATTACACTAGTTGACTTACTGCTGAGAGAAGTGGGTGAAATTGAGGTTATGTTTGCTCAAGGTGCAAATGACAGAGTCACATTAAACCATTAGTAACTTAGTTTTTACTTCTGTAAAACAGAATATTTTATCTTAATCTGAGAACCAAACATCACTTAGAAAAAACATGATGTTAATGAAAACCCTGAGAAAACCCTGAGTGCCTAAGCCCTGTAGGACGCAGCTACAGGGAGCAGGCTGGTTTTCCATCCCAAATCAGACTCTCCCTGGGAAGCCATCTCTGAAAATGTCACCCACTTATTGCCAAAGGGGAGACTAGCCTGCCACTCACTAGCAGTGTGGGGGCTGGGGATGGCCGTGGTGAGCCCAGTGTTGACCACTGGTAGGAGAGGAGGGGACATGGGCCAGGTGGAACAAAGGGCTTGTGGTTGTCATTGCTGACCCATGCGGACAGATCTGTGTCCACCGAGGAATGGTCAGTGTAAGGGAGTCCCTGGAAGAAGTTGGAGATGAGGTCCACATGCCCAGGGCAAAGCAAAATGCAATCTGAAACAATTTTGTGAGTATTTTAGGGTTACTGGATTTTACTCTGAGAGAATGAAATTTATTCTGCACCACTTGTTTGCATAACTATTTTCAATAAGTACTTATAGTTATTTATTACATAAATGCATTGATCTGTGTTAATCACATTCTCCAGTAAGTCTTAGGAAGTAAAGACAGTGAGTACATATGACAATATTGCAGTTCCCAACTTTGTTGTGCGGACATCTTGCAGTGTCCCCAGAGACGACTGGGGTACAGAGTGCTGGGATAGCCACGCTTTATCAGCCTTCAGGTATGTGATTTCACCTGGCTAGGCAGGGCCTCCTCACCTCTATAGCTGTCCAGAAGTGGAGGGGGAGGGGGTGTGGTCAGAGTCATGCCCACCTCCTGCTGGACTCTGAGCCAGCCTCAAACCCTTGGCCACGGGATGGCTGGGGCCACTGTGGGAGATGAAACCTGAGAGATCTGCATTTTACAAGGACTACCCTCTCTAGTTGGGTTCTGGAAGTCTGTGCATGGCCCCACTGGGGAAGCCATGCACCTTAACCATCCAGAGTCTCCCAAAGCACCTTTTCCCTGGAAAGGCACTGTGCAAAGTCTACCCACTCATTTGACATGAGTCACCAAAAGTTTCTAAATTTATTGAACTAAGTGACATCTTTCTTTCTCAAACTACCTGTGAAAAACCAGGAGATTCATACGTTCATGCTCCTCTCTGCATGTGAACATAACTGTACTTATTGTCTCCATGGACTAGCCTCACTCATCAGATTCAAAGGAAAGTGACTAGCATTTGATTTGCTTGATTAGAAAGCCCTTGTTCTTAGGAAATGGGTCCCATTTCAGTGGAATTAGACTAACAATTTACACGCGGTACAGCCTAGGCATCGCTCTCATTGTGTTAAGTTAGCTATGTTCACCCTTAAGGCCCCTCCACCAGCTGCTCGATGAAACACCCTTGAGGACAAACATTAGTCAATCTGGGGAGGAAGTGCCTTCCAGGAGGGTTTTGTGGGGCAGTCTGGACAGGTGAGGAGTTATGAAGGAACTTTGGATTCAAGAATGGAGCAATGACCCATGACTGTGCTACTCAGAGAGGGGACGCTAATGACTGAGGCGTCCTGGAGTCCAGCTGATATTCCCACCCAATGGGCTTAGCTTTGCATCCTTTCCTCCAGCCCCACATGAATGGCACCTCCCTTGTCAGCTCCCTCTCCATCTGTCTGCTCTCCTTTTCCTCTTTTTTTAAAAAATAATATTTTGAACATCTTGTCCTTTAACCAAGGAAGCCCAGGGGTAGCTGTTTTCACCTGACCCTTGGGCGCTGCCTCTGCTGGAGCCTCTGGTGCTCAGATAAGGGCCAGACGCGTCACTGGCCGGGCCTGGCCGCCAACCCATAATGTTCCTGGCCATGATTAATCTGATAAATAATAAATATATCAATCTAGTCTTTTAGACAAGGACAAATTCTTAGCAGCAGGGAGGCACACGGCCTCCTTTACAGCTGCCTGTAGTGCTGGGATTAATTATTTAATGCTTAATTCTTTGGGAAATGAGAAAGTTTTGATTAATGCTGTCCAGTGTCGTTTCTGGCTTGTTTGATATGTGTCAGATAATTTTTCCTCGCAGTCACTCTGAAGAAGCCAGAGGCTACTGTCATGGGGATCAGACACCGAATTTCCAGAGATTAATTGAAGTGAAAATTTAGAGAAAAGCACCAAAAGCGCTTGCCTGAGATAACCTTTCTCAGGCTAAATTTAACTGCATCCAGGGTGTCGGCTGCACTGTCCTTATGTAAAACACTTATTTTCAATGTTGAGAAAAACCATATTTGGTTTCCAGTTGACTTTTAAAAGCTGGATTTCAGGTTGGCAGAATGAAATCCTTGCCTGCAGGAGTTTCATAAGTAACCCATCCCTGGGAATAGGTGGATGTCCAAGGTCTAGGTTTCTTCATGACTGGAGCTCAGTGCTTCTGGTGAATTTGGACCCGCAATTCTCTGAAGAGTGTTCAGACAAGGCCCCAAACATATTCTTGATCTCACCTCACTGTAGCAAATAACTTCCTGATCTCTTTATCTGCTCCGCACGTTCTTGTGTCCCAGAGTTCCAAATCGAAAACAAGATAGATCAAACCCGATTCCTTAACACCCCAATTGACCTCCATTCTAAACACACCCATCTCCACCTGGTCTGAACCCCCTCTTTGTCATTTCTCTTCTGTCCCAATCTAGTGATTAGAAAAGTGAGAGGGAGCTTGCTAGGATGGGAAGGAGGAAGCACAGTGAGACTTACAGATGAAGTCCAGGATTCAGGCTGAGCGACTCCTTCAGGACCTGCCACTCACAGGCTACACACCAGCCTGGGTCAGTTCACAAGGCAAGTTTTCTTCATCCTTTAAATATAAGGTTTCTTAAAACTCCCCCTGTCTGACTGGTGAGGGTGAAGGACCATTCTAGTGCTCCAGTGCTCTAAGTCCTTCCTTGGGCTCCTCAGTCTCACCCAGCAGCTCCCTATTTGCTCCTGGATCTTTGGCCCTCTGCCTTTACCAGGGACTTATAGCTAAGAACTCACTGAGGCACGAGCCTTCATGCATGTGCCCTATAGACTCATGGCTGAGCATGTGACCAAAATGCAATTGTGACACAATGCAGAGTGATTATGCCAGTCCTGAGCTCTTCTACATGTTACCTTTGTCAAGGTGGGGAGCTGGCAACATGGTTGTGTTTACCTGGACAAACAGTATGTTCCATTTTGATCAGATTCTCCAATCACTGTAGTTGTCTCTTGGCCGATTCTGAAAAGAGAGGGCACGTGTGGTTTAATCAGTCTGCGTCAAACCTGAATCTGAAGTTTGAGCTCAAACTCCCAAAACTGACGCCCTGCATAATGGCGAAGTGGCGGGGTGGGAGGCATGGCAGATAGGAGGCATGAGAGTCACTGATGCTGGAAGGGAGAAACTTCACAGCATGATCAGCTGAAAGAGAACACCCTAGGAGGTACAGAAAAGCCACAAAAATAGAACAGTTCATGTATTTGGCACAGTGGTCCATTTTGAATGGGAGGAAGTTTTTAAGTTGTATTGGGTGATTGAAAATATCGTTGGTCCTATGGGCACACACACATGAACGTTAGCAGGCTGCCAATGAAGGAAGGGTTTCTGGGCTGGGAAAGGGAGCTGGGCATCTGTCACTCATGCCCTTCCCACAGGCAAATGCCCATGGCATGGCCTCCGGCTCCCACCCAGCTTACAGTACTTCTACTCCCATTGTCTTCTATCTGCTCAGTGCTGGGCAACTAGCACTCACCCATGTCACAGATCAAGGGCTTTGACTCAAGTTTGGGTGAATTTTCCAAGTCCGGGAAGTGGGATGTGAACCTGGACCTTTGGCTCTGAATCCCACATCGTTTCCGGTCCCTAGAGGAGTGAGATCAGCTGGACCTGCCGACGTGCTACTTGGGTCCTGAGAGCCGGCTACTGCCA
Organism: Macrotus californicus; assembly: GCA_007922815.1. NCBI lineage: Eukaryota > Metazoa > Chordata > Mammalia > Chiroptera > Phyllostomidae > Macrotus > Macrotus californicus. The sequence continues at coordinate 8,343 of VMDR010009467.1, forward strand.
GTTATTTTTTACTTCACAAGCACTTGCAAGTTTGATAAAAATGTAGGTCTTCCCTTCAAAAGAAATGCACGTGCCTGCAACTTGCTTTTTACACCTTGCATGTAGGTTGTGCAGAAAAGACAAAGCCCCTGAGGAATGTGTACAAGGGGACAGACTGGACAATCTACAGCTGGGGCTGCCTGTGTGTGCCCATGTGCCCTGGCCCTATTTGCGCGTCCAGGGACAGAGGAAGTGGTGGTGACTGGTCTTCTGTGATTGTGTTGGACTCTTCCTGCCTCCTAGTTTAAGGGCCCCTTTCCACACTCTTCCCTTCTCTAGGTTTTCTCAGATCACTAAGCATGAGGAGGAGCAGCAGCTCAGGTCACCCGTACACATACTCTGGCTGGGCCATGTGGTCTGAACTACTACATGTTCCTTAGCCCTCAAGACTCTGGCCAGACCCTCCTTCCCTCCTGAGCGAGGCCACTTGGTCCAGGTGGAAGCTCCACCTGGCTGTGTGTCGGAGGCAGACACTCAATAGTGCCCAGCAGTCAGTGACGGCCCTCTGTGTGTGTCATCAGACCTGCGTGCCCAGCACCTGGGGTGCACTGAGATGAGTCAGACCCACACATGTGGATTTAGCATGAGGATGAAGTGTGCAATGAGATGTCTTAACCAGGGACAACTTGGGGTGCCTGACATCTCCCACATTTCACAGCACAGTCATCGCCCTCCACCTTCACATGTGTGTGTCCCAGGCACAGTCCTGTCTGTGAAGTCAAAGGTGCCTTAGCCCTTCCATCTAAGCCCCGGGACCCAGGAGAAGGCCCTGTGGGGGGACAGAGCCCAAACCTGTGGGAGGTGCCTTGCCCAGTCCCAAAGCCCCTTTGAAGGGGAATTTGTTTAGGGAATTTGTATTTTCTGCTGCTTTCTTCTTGAACCTATTTGCATTTTAAATAATTAAAACATTAAAACTGAAAAATTTATAAATGAGAGCTGCTGAGAGAATCCTGCCTGGCAGACAATAGGAAAGAAATTATTGCCCTGCTAGGTTCACTTTAATGTCCTATCTGTCACTCTCCTGAGGTGCAACACTGCCATGGTCTGGACTGTGCAGCCCATGGTGCACATATGACAGCACCCAGACACATGCCCAACAGTACACAGACACACACAAGAGTACACAGACATACAACAACACAATAATCTATACAACACAATAAAACAGCAGACTAAGACTATATTTTCAGGGATCATTTCTATAGTTTGTTAAAACAGCAGACCGACACACAACAGCAGACAGACACAGACACACACAACCAAGGATGTACACAATCACAATAGCAAACACACAAACACATCAAAGCAGGCATACACATCGCCAAAAATACTCAGACACATCACAACAGAGAGACATGTCACAGCAGCAAACTCATATGCACATACACACACACACAAACACACAGAACCACAGACTCCCCATTTTCTTTCTTCACACACAAGTCCCCTGTGACCTCTCGCCACTCACCACTTAAGAACTCTATTTGGGGAGGACTTGATCTCATTATGTAACTAACTCAAACAGAATCTCATCAGGTTTCAATAACTGCTATGCCCCCCTCCACCCCATTTACTTTTCCATTGAAAGTTCACTTGGAGGAGGTGGGGGTGGCAGGGCGGTGGGAGTGACAGGCGCTTGGTCCAGTGCGGCTTTGCCTGCTTGTAACAAGCGTCGGGACATCAGAAGCCACAAAAGCCGGCTTGGCCACATCATCAATCACCGCACTGACAGTCGCCTTCAGTTTGTTTGTTCCACTCTGCATAATAAGTGATTGGATCAGGTTTAATTAGATATTGGGTAATCAATCATTGCCAACAAGGCACCTCAGCTTGGGATCTAGATCCTGCAAGGGGAAGGGGAAAAAAAATTCAACCCAGCAAATCTCATCTGGCGTGCGCAAGTACTCCAGTACAGGCACACACGCCATGGTGTGTGACCGAGAGGATGGAGATGTCTGCAGGATGTGCAGAGGAGAGCGGTTCACAACTAGGCTGCCGTTCCCAGACAGCGCCTGGGTGACATTTTACTTTCGCTGCATAATTACTTTTCAATATAATATAATATGCAGACCTCAGGGAGGAAGGGAAAGCAATTAAATTAGGCAGTGGCTCTTCCTCCTGCTGCTGTGCCCGGAAGTGACCAGAAGCAGTGGTTCAATGCAGAACCTCTTAGGGTGAAGGTCTGACACCAAGTAGGTGACGGTGCCTTTGGGGGCCAACCCAGTGTGGGAGCCTCGGGACATTTGGGTTTGGCTGAATATCAGCAGCCAGAATTTCTCCACAGCTCAGTCAATCCTTGGAGATCGTTGACCTGAACTGTGGGCGACTTATTTATTTATTCTAAAAACTACATTGAACCTCACAGGTAGAAATAACAGGGAGCATCAACGCATTCATTATTTGGATGTCAAAGGTTATGTCAATTCCCATATGAATCCAATTAGACACAAAGGCAATCAAGTCTATTATGAACCTGGGGACTCCGAGTGTTCATTGAGGGTCAGCAGGCAGACCCCTGTGGAGCCTTGCTGAGCACCATGCCTGTTGCACTTCTGGTAACTTCTTTGTGTTAGAAAATGGAAATGTCCATCCTGATTCTGACTCCTGCTGCACAAGAGGAATGAACTCCTCCAGCTCGGAAATAACAGACCCCTGACGTTTCTTGAGCATGAAGTAGAGAAGCAACTTTCTCTTCCTCCTGTCCTTCCCACACGGTGGGGAGATTTCTCCATACACTGTATGGCACCCATCCACTCACCTAAAAAGAGGACAGATGTGGGCATGTCAGGTGAACCAACAATTCTTTGATTTGGTGGAAGTTTATGAGTGGGTGAATAGATGCATGGGTGATGGAGAGATTGATGCTTGAATGGATAAATGGGTGGGTGGGTGTTTACATGTGTGGGCAGGTGAGTGGGTGAATGAATAAATGGTGGGCAATGGATGGGTGGGTGGTTGGATGGGAGATGAGTGGATGTGTAGGTGGGTGGGTGGATGGATGGATGGATGGGTGGGTAGATGAATGAGAGGATGAGTGGATGTGCTGGTCAGGCTTTGTTTCACTGTCCTTTTGTGTCAGGTTTTATTTAGCCATGGCGTGATGCTTCTGACAAGAGAGGGCCCGTGACTAATGGGGTGTCCATGAGGCTAGTGTTCCACTACACACCCAAGTACATGAGTTTCTTTCTCATTTACAGGAAAAGGAGAAACAGGCCCTTTGGATTAAGTAATCAATTGCAATATGATTTTAAAATACTATCTCTTCTAACCATTGTATGGAAAAGAGAAGATAGAATGTGTTTTTGGCAGTAAATAACACCAACAGATACACTGTATAGTCTCAGAATACAGGAGCCAAGAACTCTCAGAGCAGGTCAGCCAATCACCGGTTTTGGGGTTCATTAATAGGGCCCCTCCATTCTTCCTGAGGGGCCCTGGGCTCTTGTCTCTGAGTGGCCATGCCTTTGTCTCCACTGGAGAAAAGACGGCTTCTAAGTGAAGGTGTTAGGGGATGTGTTTCATGTGGCATGGGGAGGGTAGCCTCTTTCCATTCTGTGCAGAGCAGAGGTGCACGTGGAATGTTGGTAGGGTGCATGTGGGGGGCGTAGGGAGCATGGGGTGTGAGCGATGTATGTGGGTTGCCTGGGGAATGTGGGGTATGTGTGAAAAGCATGGTATGTGTGGCTTGCCTGCTCTTCCTCGAGGGGTGCTGGGTTGAGTAGGTCAGGTGCCAGCAGGACACTGGTGGGATTTGTCCTCTAACCTAGAAATGTGGGTTCAGACTGGCTGGGTGGCAGATGCAGTAAGGGGCAAGGACAGAAGGAAGCAGAGTAGCCACCTGCCCTCCTTGGGTAATGTGGGGAGCAGGTGGGGCCTGGTGGATGGTGTAAGTGGCTTTGTGAATGAGCATTGCCACCTTGAGTCTGTCCCATGAGAGTGGAGGGTGCACGCTCTGTCACACCATGTCCTTGACCTGAAACACTGCTTCTACCAGGCGTGTCTCCTCTGGACACACTTGAGTGTTAACATAGAATAAGTAGTCTTAATTGACAGTCTCTGTCCACTTGTCCCCAGCCTCCGTTCACTTGCCTTTTGTGTTCCTCCTTGGCCATGTGGGTGCAGGATTTTCCCATCTGTCTTTAAAGCCCTCTTCCCTTAATCCCTCACTAGCCTCGCAGCCATTCTCTGTTTTCAAGGGCTGAATGTCTCTTTCCTCCTCTGCAGTAATGACAAAGGAACAGAGGACCGAGGAGGCTTCCCAGATTTTCCAGGGAATTATACAATCCCAGTGCATGTGCTGTTGTTACAATCCTTGGCATGTTTAACCTTCTGTTTCTTTTTTTCCCCCTCTCTCTCATTTTTTTTTAACAAGGAAAGACAGAGTGGAAATAACATGAGAAGGGAAGGAACAGGCGGTTACGGCTCCCACCTTGACTTTGTGGGGAAGGCAGGCCTTCAAGGTCCTTCGGAAGCAACCCCCTTGTGCTGATCTCATTTATTCTGCACTTCTCTCTGTTCACAGGATGTGACCCCCTGTAGGTGAGGTAACACTCTATTTGTTAAGGGAAAGAACCCGAAATTGGAGTTGGCATAGAGATTAAATGAAGATTGAGAAGGTCTGTGGTTTAGGACCAAAGAATCTTTGCAAGGTCAGGACAGGGAATAGAGCTACACATGTACCTATGTGACCACTGCTCAGTGCCGTAAAAGGCCAGACTTAGAAGTTGAAGGGTTTCTGGCACTCACATCACATTCATCCACACACAAGATGCAGACAGTATCGGAAGAGGACTTCTCAGTGACTTACTCTTCTAGAGATCTGCGTGGCCCCACAGGAGAAGGCGTGGGATGGTGACAGACCTGCCCACTGGCAGAGCTGAGGCTGGAGGGTGTGATGGACAGGGAAGATCCTGCTCCAAGACAGAGCAGCCTAAACCTTCCATTCAGTCCCAGGAAGACTTGGAGGATGTGAGATGTACCCAGATGAGGAGAGCAAAGTGAGGAATGTCCAGGGAGCACAGGGTATACACCACCATCAGGAATCCACCCCATTTGTCCTTGAGCAGCAGCCCCTGGAACCAGGCAGGAGCCCAGGAGACAGGTCTCCCATTGAGTGAAGAGGCAGTAAGGACAGCTTCAAACTATGTGGGAACAGAAACAGGAGGCCCAGGCTCAGAACACAGGCAGCTCAGCACAAAGACAGGCAAGGGCTGGTCTGAGGCTCTGGGAACCAGCTGGGTCTCAGCCACTCAGAGCAGGTGTGACACTCAGCCTGTCAGTGCCAGCGCCTGCTGAGGTACTGCACGGAGCCTGGTCCAAGGAGAGATGGAATTACATGTCACTATATGCACTGAAAGACACAGAGTGAAGCTTCTGGCCCCTTGGTAGTTCTTTGGCAGATGTCTCAGTGAAGAGGGCAGAGTGTTTTTCTTGCTTTGTACCTGGCCACACCTGGCATTGGCATGTCATGGGCCCCAGCACCCCCAGTGGGGGCAGATTCATCAGGGCTCAGTGGGAGACAGTGGTACCTGGAGGGTGAGGACCAGGTAGCCAGAGATAGAACCATTGGGGATGGGGGTTTCCAAGTGAAGGGATGTACCCGCAGAGACAGAAGAGGGAGGCTCGTGCACCCAATGGAGGCAGCAGTGGCTGCAGAACACAGGGCTGTCTTCAGAGAGGTCTCAACTATGAGAAGGGAGAAGTAGAGGGTCCCAGATCAGCTGCATGGACCTGGGGGAGCTGCTGTGGGAGACCCTCAGCGTTCCCGCTTGCCTGGTGAGTCTGGAGCCTTGCACTGCTGGGTGGGTTCAGGCATCAGATAACTGTGATTCTACCTGCACTAATGGCACCAAGGCAGTCATGATGCCATGCTAGGAACTCACCAAGCACAAAATCATCATGGAACCAGCTTTGCAAAGCTTCTGAGGGGGGCTTTTTGCTGAGATGGCTGCATCATTGTGGTAGGTGGCAGCAGCACAGAAAAGTATCACTGGCACTTGCTGCCATCTCTGTAGCATCTGCCCCTGATTACCTGCTCCTCTCCTGGGGGATTGTGGAGGAGAGCCAGAAGTGCAGCGATGTGCTGCAGTCCTTCATAGGCTATCCAGTAGGAACCGATGGGTCCTGGGCACCCTATTGGAGAGTTAACTGCACACAGACACAGGGCCTTTGAGCTCTGCACTCACTAGGGCCACAGAGGGCTTGCTGGAGTGTTTACCATCCCTCACTTTCATCTTCAGTTGAGTGTTTTCAAGATGGCCCAGGCTCATGGGCCACTCAAAGCCGTATGTCTGGGGGATCCTGCCTTCCTTCAACCCTTTGCTCAAGGAAGCCCCTTCCCTTGCACAGGAGCCATCTGAGTGGGTCCCGGCGCCTGGACAGGGCCGTGTCAGATTGCTGTCATTGCACACAGCGCTCTTTCACAGCATGGACTGGCAAACCTCTGGCTCTTGGTGGCAGAATGGGTGTTTTGTTGCAGCATGGATCGGGGAACAAACCAGAATCTAAAATATCGAATTTGTCCACTGAGCCAGTTCTATTTTATGTCAAAAATGTTTTGACCTCAGCTCCAAAATTAATTTTCAAAAGTTTAAGCTGAAAATGACCTTAATCTTAATAATGTCTCTTTTCATGTCAGAGGTGACGGGACACCAACAAGTGGTGCTGTCTGGGGAAGGTGGGCAGGACTCCAGCGTCCAGAGTCTCTGATCTAGGGCTTCTTGGGGACAATAAGCTTCATCACCTGAAAGGATGTCATTATTCATCTATGACCCTTCCTCCTCAGGCAGATATAGGTCAGAAGAGTTAAAGTGCCTGAAACGGCCAAAAGGGAGGCCCAGCTCATGCTCTTTATCTGGAACCCTCCATTACCCTTATTACTCTTTTAAACACATGACTTGGTAAAATAGATGCCACTGAATAGTTAGATGCATATAAATAATGCATGCCTATGCACCCTCTATATTGTGATGGTAAATTCTATGTGTCTATTGATTTGGCCAAGAGACCTCCAGTTAACCCTGATTTTGGGGAGAATCTGTGAGGAAGTTTTTGGCAGAGACCTGCATTTGAGTTGGTGTACAGTGTCAAGCGGTCCCCCTTCACCTGTGTGGGTAGCCCTCACCCAATTTGTTAGGGTCTGAACGGAGCAAAAAGGTGGAAGGGCTGGGTTTACCTTCTGCCCAGAACCCACAGACAGGCAAGGGCTGGTCTACAGAGCCTATTCAGACCCCACTAGCTTTACATGCACTCCTGCATGTGTGAATATGTGCCTGTGTGTGTGCTTAGTTCTATGCGGTTCTAGCGTATGTGTAGATTTCCACTACCACCAACACACTCAGGACACAAGACTCAGCCTCACAAGGACTTCTGGAGCAATCGTCACCAGAGCCTTCCCCTCCCCCACTCAATCCCCAGGAGCCACTAATCTCATTCCTATCTTTATTTTTCATCATTTTAAGCATGTCATATAAATGGAATAATGCAGTGTATGTTGAGATTGGCTTTTTTCACTCAGCAGGGTTACCTTGAGGTCCGTCCTGGTTGCTGCCAGTCTCGAGGGTTGGCTCCCCCTTGTTGCTGAGTGGAGGCCCATGGTTTGATGTTTAACATCAAATACATTTAACAATCCATCAGTTAAAGAACATGCAGGGTTTCCCTCCCTGCCTCCCCAACTTTCTGGCAATTACAAATAAAGCTGTATGAACTTTCACTTACAGGCTTTTGTGCAAGCAAATACGTTTTCATTTCTTGAGACATGTGACCAGGGGCGGTGCAGGTGCACAAAAGCCTGTATATTGGGAGGGTAGGGAAGATACCTCTGAAGCCTGGACCCCTCTCCCCAGGGTGCCTCCTGTGCATCCATCTATGTGCAGGAATGCGAACCGCCTGGGCTGAGAAGTCGCTCACAGAGTCAGGGAGCAGAAACCCCCCCACCTCTCTGGGCAAAGTGCAGCCCTGGTGTGTAAAGAGTTGTACACTTGAGTCCCCTGAGGTGTCCTAACTTGAAAGCCTCTGGAAAAACAACCCTCCTGGGCTCATTGTTGGTTTGGTGAGAAATAGCCACGTGTCTGGGATGACTGTGGGTTGGTGCCACAGAAGAAAGGTGACTTCAGAGAGCCTTTACAGCCCCCATTCAAGCATCTGTCATAGACCTATGAATTGGGAATCCAATGGATGGATCCACAAATGGGTCTACCAACACAGGCCCAGGAGTGGACCTACGACATGAACCTGCAAATGGTTTTTTTGTTTTCTAAAACACAGGTTTCTGTGAAGGAGTGGGGCCTGGAGGGCAGGTGGGTGGGAGCCTGCCTTCTCTCCTCTGGACCTTGGGCATCAGAAGGGGCAGGGCGTGTGGCTGCCAGCCAGTGTTTGATCAGGGATGAAATACACCAAGGTGACAACATCTTGCTTTCCCTGCTTTTCAGGGACAGTCATTAAAAATGAAGCAGGGCACAAAGAGGCCCAGAAGGCCTCGTGCTCTCTCCAGATACAAGAGAGGGACACGTTCACAACATGTCATGAGCAATATCCATTTGTGTTTACTCTTCAAACCTGCTGAGTTGTCTCCTGGCCAGAGCCAAGGACGCTTTGCCAAAGACAATCAAGTGGCCTTTGAGAATATCTGAGGTGGGGGTGGGGGCTTAGGGGAAGATTCAGGAAAGACAACTCTCTGCTTGTCCAAGGGAAGGGTCTTCATATTAAGGGACCAGGACGCGGTCAGCTCTGGGCACCCGTGGAAAAGAAGCTCTAGCCTTGTGTCATGTGACAGTGACTTCAGGTGACTGTTAGGGATTTTTTCCTTTAATAATATATTGATGTGAGCAGCTTGGGCATGCCAAACAAACTCTCTACACAAAAAGTCAGCTGTCGGAACGAGGCGCACCGTCTGGCAAAGTGCACTCAGGTAGAACGTGTCTCCGGAGTTTCCCTGCCAGCCAGGCTGCTCTGATGGAAGGGCTGGCTCCACTGGCCGGTCTCATGAATGTTGATTAGGGACCATTTCTACCAGCTTGCAGAAACAGCAGCTGTGGGCCCTGGCGCTGGAATCAGCTTTCCAAGGAGACTGTGAGAGGGTGTTCGTAGGACTGCCTGCTGCAGCATTGGCCTTGCAAGCCCTTACAACCTGCTTGCTTCTAGACCAGCCCTCTCTACTTACATCTTTTTTCATCCCTGTCCCGGAAGAGGAGAAATCATTCTTATATTTGATATATTCCTTGGTCAGTTTTTCCAAATAGTAAGACAGGTTTGCCAAACTTTCCAAGTATAGCCTCAGAAAGCTGCTTGCTGCAGCTGGAGGCTTAGTTCTAGAAATTCCACTTGGGGCAGTAGGATGTCCACCCTTCCCTAGGTGCCTGCCCTTGGGCACCAAACCAAGCTGGAGTGCAGATAACATGTAGTGAGGCTGGTCCTTGTTTTTTTTCTGGTCCTTAAACACTCATAAGAAGAGCACAGAAAAACTTTGGAATCTGGAATAACTTATACTTGGATTCTAATGGAATTCATGGCATAAATTAATGTTTGTCTGCCTTTCATGGGCATTGCTTAAAGGGGAAAGGAAGCATTGGGTTCTGCCCTAGATGTGGAATGAGAAAGATAAACGATGTCCAGAAGGAAGATGATTCTGCTACATGAGCTGGGAATGATTTTACGTGACTCTCTTGGCAATGGGGTACTCCTAGAATCAGCATAGGCAGCCCTCTGGACCGATGGCTCTCAAGCTCATTTGGACCTTGGGTGCCCCCTGCCCCCACACACTTGAGTATTTTCTATCAGGCTGCCTGAGTGCTGCTGGCACACATGACATTTGGGAACCCTGATTCAGTCCCAAAGAGTGTTTTACAGGTGATGAAACTGGTACTAGGGGAGAGCACACATCTTAGAGGGGACCAGAGCTTCCATCCAGGCATAAGGAAGTCAGATCCCACAGTAATGATGATGAGGCACACCAGCTCAGTTACAGAAATGAAGGAGGTCCAAGGGCTGAAGTGGAAAAATCTTCATCTCACATCTCCAAATCCCCCATATTCTGGGCCCCTCTTTGTTCTTCATTCTTGTTTCCTTTTCTTTTTTTTTAGAATGGGTAAGTGCAGGGGATTAAGAAGGAAGAGTGTTTTTCACACTTTCCATTCTGCAGACCCAAAGGCATTCCTGGTAGCTGTGCCCCGGGAGCTGCTCCCTGGATTGGAGTCCCACATGGAGGCTTGCTGTCTGTAGGAGAGATGAGGCAATGGCCTCTCTACCCTGGCTGCCCTCTAACCTGGTGGCATGCATGCCCACTACTAGCTCTTCTCTCTCTACAGGTGCTTCTATACCGTCTAACAAAGAGGAATGTGTCAGCACCTGCCAGCATGTGACTTCATTCCATGAGGCAGCTCTTCTGGGGCCACATGATTTCTCTATGGACTAATGGCACACTTTGGACTAGAGCTGGATCCTGGGGGCACCAGTGCTCAGCAGAAAAGGACCTCCACCCTCCCTGACAGGTGAGACAGACAGCTGTCGCTTGCCCATTCTCTTCTGATACCTACTGGTCAGAAAGCTGGTCCAGAGGTTCAGTTGTTCCTGAATCCTAAAGACAGCCTGCACTACTTCTGTAAGCTGGCAGGCCCTGGTTGTCTGAGAAATGGAGGAATATGCTGTAAAAGCCACCGTAGATTTGTGGGTGTGAACTTCCTGCTGGGAAGGGTGTGAGTTGTGTTCTCAATGTGGGCTGTGGGCTGGAAGTCTTAAGGCCTTCCTCCCTTGCAGGTCCCTAGCCTGTTCACTACATGCATTTGACACATTTGAGAACACGGGGAGCTGAAGCTCTCTGACCTGGGTCGCTGGCCCTTGGCCACTCAGCAAGACACTCACCCTGGAGTGCAGTCTTGTCTGCCACCGAGGCCCACCCTACCTGTGTGAGGCTGCCTCCATCCCGGTGTGAGCAAACTTGCCTTGTGCAAGGAAGATTCCCAAACATAGGAGGCATTGCATGTAGGCAGGTGCCTTTGTCTGTGAAGTTTGTTATTAAAATTGAGTAGCCATGAATAAACGGAATTTAACTTCCTTCCACATGTGCTGTCCTCATGAACTGGGCTGTGACTGTACTAGGCTAGAGTGGCCTCTGGGGCATCCACTGTGGTGACAGGTCTCCAAGGGGAAAGCTGCAGAGCCTTGGGAATCGGGACTCCAGTCTGTCCTCACCAACCTGAGACAGGAAATAAGAGTGTCATGTTTTCCATACCAGGAAGTTAGACCCTATGCAACTATTATGGCTAGTTTAGAATGGTTCATTTACTGTGCCTGTTTTAAACCAAACCTTTCAGGAATGGGTCCAAGGTTGGGGCAGGGTAGGGAGAGATGTAGGTTAAAAGGTGTTGAATGAGAGTTCCAGAAAGTGGGAAGGACAAAGAAGGTTACACAGCAGGATGGGGGAAGGGGTAATTACTTCACCTGGATCCAATGTTATGAAGCAAATTCCAGCAAGTAGGAAAATATGTCCACAGAATATCTTTACCTGTGTTATTATAAATGCTATTTGAATTATTGACTTTTAAAACACTTGTTAATGAAGGAAATGTAAACTTGTTGATTCCTGATGATGCCTCTGCTATGGTGCTGGTCTTTATCCACGGAGGCTGTGTTCAAACCTCCAGTGGTGAGCTTATTGTCGTTTCCTGCCAGCGTGGTCTCCACACACAAACACACTCAGACAAGCTCCCACCAGAACTTAAGTGAGGAAACCCACCCTCAAAAAGACTTATTCTTTGGATTTGCTCATGAGAGAAACAGCAAGAATCATTGTCTACAGTTTGCTTATGAAGGGACCAATACTGGTTTATTTTGCGTGCAAGTAGCTGCACCTTGAATGTCAACAAAAATGCGTCCTGTGATACTCTCGGGATGTTTTACATAAAAGTATTAGAGTGTCTATTTTCTATTTAGGGTAGGCAGCCCCTCATACTTGTCCACCACAGGTATTATTTGTTGTATGTGTGCCATTTATATGCTGTGCTTGAGTACACCACATGTCTTTCAAAATAAGGTACTTAGAACATTTAGGTGAAGACTCAATAAGAGACACGACTCACAAATCATTCTTTAGGGAAAAAAAGCATTTTTGAACCATGTCACTAACTGGGATGCCATTTCATTTATATGGTAATATTTAAAGGCTGGTCTCTCTTGTACTACCTTCCTAGGCCATGCTAACTAAATCCACTTTCAATCAGTGTCTCACCTTGCAGGTGCAATAGTTCAGGGTTGCCCCAGTACCACCCTTGGCCAGCCAACACTCCAGGAATAAGATTCCACAGTCCACAGCAAGCATTCTGCAACATGAGAAGGCTTAGGCAAGTTATGAGACCAGAATATTGTCTGGAACTTAACAAATTTATGTCAGTGACAAGATAAAACTGTGATGATAAAGTCCAAGAAAGGCTGTGTTACCAGCAAAGACTTTTCCATGGCAAATTCAAGGGGTGGAAGTTTGTGGAACCTTTGTTTACCAAATCAGAGGTGAATGTGGGTGGGTGGCTGCAGCCAGAACCAGCGGACCGACATGGTTGGATTTTGGAAGTTTCTCTACTCCCTCCACGCATCCAGCTTCCCCATGCTGCCTGAGTTGTCTGGGGCACCTATCGCAGGGTCAACTGTGGAGCGTTCCCCAAGCAGGGTCCTGGCCTAGGTGTCCACCCCCTTCTCCCTCATCTGTCAGAGCGTGGCTCAGCACTAGTTATGGGCCAGCTGGAGAGAGTCAGAACTTTGTGAGTTATTTTCTCTAAGTGCTGCATCTCATTTGTTACAGAGAAATTATTCTGCAGCTTGTTACAAATGGCAAGGAAGACTTTATATAAGACTATTACAATAGGCAAGATAGATTAAGTTCAACTTTGAATAAAACAGGGAGCAGCAGAGGTTTACAGGGAGGGCAGGGGGTGAAGGAGAGGATGGAAAATTATCTAGAGAACCTGTATTGAAGGTCAGGGGTGGAGAAAGAGGGGCTTGATTGCATATTAAGGGGAAGGGCATTCTCCATTAACTGGCTTATCAGGAATTTTTGCTAAAACTGGGCTCAGGGACCTGACTTAAATTGGGCAAGGGAGTCCTTGTTCATTGGCTAGGGTGTGTGAACATCAAAGAGATTTTACATTTTAAAGTCAAAGGTCTCATAAGGATCAACAACACCTTCTTTCACTCACAAGGAGGATGAGTTCTACAGTCACCAGGCCACAGGTGGGCTTTCACATGCTGAGAGTTCTCGGGAGGGATCATTCTGGATCAGGGAGCTTCCCGATTCTGTGTTCTGTCAATACCACTCAGCCAACTGCACAGGCTCTGTCCCCTGGAACCACGTGCAGGGTCAACACAGATACGAAAATGTCCATTTCCCCGTGATTAATTTGTATGTCAGAAGCAGGAAATTCTGAAAAGAAAAGAAGTCCAAACTTTTGTCAGAACAGGGCTGAGAATAACCCTCAATGGGCAAGCAGAGAGCGACCAGCCATATATGCGAACACCGATATGCACGTGGTACTCCACACGTGCAGGTCTGACTACATGCAATTTTTTAGAAATATGCACATTTGGAGACTCTAAAAAATATTGTCAACATGTTCCTGCCTCTTTTTTGTGTGGAGAGACGTGTTTCCCCGCGCCCCCCTGTGTGCATGGTTTTGCACACGCAAGGTCCTCTCACCTCCAGCCTTCTGCTGAGTCTCTGAAGCAGCTTCACTGTATTTTCATGTGATTATGAGGAGCTCGCTGTTGATAAACTGCAGGAGCAGAGCTTCCCTGGCTCTGCCACTTGATCGCTGACACAGCGCCCAGTGCTGCTACGTAGATGCTCACATGTCCCGGCCCTTGTGAGTCCCGGGGATGGAGTCTCCAGAGTAAGGCTACTGGGTCAAGGAGGTGTGTTTTCTTCATAGCAATAGATGTTGCCACATGTCACTTTCCAAAAGGGCTCAAGAGCATCACATTTTCTACCAGCAGTGCATTTTGGTCATTCCTCAAAATAACTACATGGAAGATGCAATCTTCATCCATTAGAAACAGGTCTGAAAGAGGGTAACTTCCGAAGGTGACATAGTGTTGTGTGCGAAGTTCACTCACACTGGAGCCATTTACAAAGTAGTCCATGTCTGTCCCTGTCTCCAGACCTTTTCATCTTCTATACTCCCCTCCCTTCCCCTTCCCCTCTGACTTCCCTCCCCCCTGCTAAACAGGGAGCGTCTTCATTTCCATCTTCTCTCCATTCAGGGTGAAGCTGGAGCTGAAAGGAATAGATTCCTTTTACTGCACCGTCCACTCCTGTCCTGCCCGCATCCTCTTTTCCATAACGAGTCCTAAAATGGGGGTGAAGCGTCCAGGATTACATAAACCTGTAGAGTGGCCAATCTTCCTTAGTACAGCTGGAGAGTAGTTTTCATTCCTTATGGAAAGATAAGAACGATAGATTAAAATCTCAACTAAACCATTTCGAATTGTGTTTGGACTATGTTGACCTTCTCATCTATAGGTGGCAGGCCATAGTTTATGCCCTCCCAAGTACCTTATGTAGAGTCCCTGGCATGCAAGTGGAGAGCCCTGGGAGTAGACCCATCTTCTTTATTTCACCTTCAGATGTGTAAAGCACGTGGTAATAGTCATCCAAGTTGACATGTTTGATTCATTCTTTTCGGAAGGCTCCATAGCGGATTTGAATTACAACAGAGTAAATCTAGAATTAGCAGCCCCCGATATTTCCCCTAAATCAGGGGTCCAGTCCCAGACATGCCTGAGAATCAGCGAGAAGCTTCGCTGAAGCCATGCTGGGCTCGGCGACAAAGAATGATTCAGCCCCTTTAATGCTCGTTTTTAATTTAAGAAGTGTAGGTGAAGTCCCACATCTCCACATTCATTCCCTTCCAAAAACGGACTGCCATAATTATACGTTAAATATGATTCAAATCTGCAGGGAACCATGACTCAATAAGCATGAAAAAATTAATGAAAAGCTTAATTATTATAATAATATCATTAAAATCTAATAAGGAAAGAAAAAAGTTGATTTCATTTTATTTTAGCTTGGGCATCTAATATCTTTTCTACCCTTTAGCAGAACTATAATTAATTTAGACTTGGATTTTCCAAAAGCTAAATTATATGCTAGAGTACTTAAAAATATTCAGAGAAGAGGAAATAAGAATATAAAATAAAGTATATGAAATGGTGCAGGATGATTGCTGGGCTATCCAACAGAATTCATTTCAAGGGCTGCTATTTTCAGAAGGTCCAATCTTCACACCACTTTTAATTATTTATAATCTTCTGGCTCCTCCGATTCCCATGTTGGCTCCAGAGCCACACAGCACGTAGGTATTTTAAGGCTCAGGGTATTAATTCAATTGACAACAATGTGGAAGCACTTGGGTGCTCTCGCAGTAAAGAGTCTCCTCTGTCCACTTCAGACCATGCACCTAACGCAAGGAAGCTGTAGCCGAAGCTCCAAAGCCAATAGACCCAACTTACTTTTCAAACAAAAGGAGTACATTTCTTTATTCATCAGTTGTTTGCAGGGAAAACTAAATAAGAACCTCTTCACATAGCTTGGGTACCAGGCACAGTCAACCTGGATTGTGGAACACAGTAACTGGAAGGTAGAAATGCCAATTTGTGTCCTTCAGGGCTACTTTAGTCAGAGACTATTTTTTTAATATGTCAATTTTCTTCCAACATTAATTCATTCTGAAGAGTATGTCTGCTTCCCTCCCACACCCTCCTCTCTTTAAACAGGCAAAGAGGCCTGTGGAGTTTATTTACTCAGCAAACATTCATTGGACCCATACTGTATGGCAGACCCCACGCTGGTCACTGGGCGGTCAAGTTTAAGCAATCACTGGAAGAGTTAAAAGGTAATTAGTTTATTTAGCTTAGCAGTGCGGATGCCACACAAATGGCAGCCAACCAAAAACCGCTTGCTCTTTGTTCCCACTCACTATAAGGTGTCTATCAGATTTACTTTATTTTTGTTTTTGGTTGAAACAATAACCAATTGCTAAGTCCTGCCAATAGTGTGTCTTGATTCTTGTTGGCTGAACTTTCCCCACAGCCAGTGTTAAGGTCAATTGCTAAGTCACACTGTGGGAGGACCCCCAGACTGCACAACCCCTTACCACCAAATGGCCAAAGTTAGTGTGACAGCCTGAGGCAGAGACACAGGCCTGGCCTTGTCCAGGTGGTCTGGGACAAACCAGCCTAACGTGGTTTGTCCGGGTCTGAGAAGGTTTTAAAACAGAAAGGCCAGCCTCCCAGAAAGCCTGCAGGACCAAACCTCCAGGACATTAGTCATCCTCCTGGAGGGGTGGCTGGCCATGGGGAGTGTGGCTCTGCTGATTCAGGAATTGCCATCACCATAGGGCTTCTTGGGAATGTTGTCTCTGGCTGGTGTGAGAGCAAGAGCAAGGCCTGGACCTGCCAGGTCAGGAAAGTCATAGGGAAAGTTTAGTAAGTCAGACCTAGGGTGTGACGAGATATGCTGGGACTTAACGCCTACTTGAGTAGGTAAAATGGTAAGAATGACCTCTGTCAGGCTGCCTGGCTTCCAGGGCCACGGCTACAGGAGCAGTTGTGAGCTGGTGTGAGCTCTTGTGACAGCACTCTCCTGACCCCAGTCCTGCAGTCCATCCACCACCATACCCAAGTCACCCTTTCTAAGAAATCTCTGTGCATCCCCTGCGTCCTTTGCATTCTGGCTGTGCTTTTCATATGCACAGCCCCTCGGGGCTCCTCAAATTTCAGTGCTTTTAGCCCAAAGAAGTAAGAAGCAACATATTAATTGCTGAACACATCCTGAGTTCTTTACAAGATTGCCCTGAACACTACAAAACAATTTGACAGCCTTTATGTGATCCAGAGCAAACACAATCAAGGTTTTCTCTGTTTATTGTAACATTGCAAGCATTTCTCAATCCTGGCTGCTCATTAATGCAAACATTTGGAGTAATTGGGAGCATTATAAGTGACCGATGCCAGGACCATAGCCCAGCATCCTAGTCAGGGGCCTCCTGAGGCCAGCTGGGGTATTTGTTAACAGAACTTGGGCAAGGCTAACAGGTCACCAGGGCTGAGAGCCCTGTTCTAGCAAAAGTCACCATGTTCCTTAGTTGGCTTATTAGTAAAAAAAGAAAAGAATTCAAACAACATGTTTTTTCACTTGAACATTCTAAATACCTGTATTTCAAGTAATGTTTTGCTACAGATCCTATGCACCTCATATTAACTCTTGAGATCTCAACATTTAAATCTCATAGTATTAAAATCAACTAGGCTTTAAAAAATCCCCATTTGTAGATATGTGTGCATGTGAAAAATATGAGGTCTGTCTGGAAAAAGTCCAGCCATTGTTAATATAATGAGAACGGTTTGCATGACTTTGATGTAACCTGGCAGCCAAGGAGAGTGGACTAGAATGTGCATGTGTGAACAATGATGACTTCACTGTACCAGTCAGTGGGGGTGGTAGACACCGTTGAGTGGGCATGTGTGGCTATCACATTCAAAATGAATGAGTAGAGCGATGAATCTGCATCAAATTTTGTGCTAAGCTTGAACATCCTTTCACAGAAACTATTCAGATGATTAAGAAAGCTGCAGCTATGGGCAACTGGTGATTGGCAGCTTCATCACGACAATACTCCTGCATCACATCTCATGCAGTTTTTGGGAAAACTTCAAATCACCCAGATGACTCAGCCCCTCTATAGCCCAGATTTGGCACCCTGCAACTTCTGGCTTTTCCCAAACCTAAAATCCTTTGAAGGGGCAGAGATTTCAGACCATCAGTGAGATTCAGGAAAATATGATGGGGCAGCTGATGGTGATTGGGAGAACTGTGTGAGGTCCCAAGGTGCCTACTCTGAAGGGGACTGAAGCATCTTTGTCCTATGTACATTGTTTCTTGTATCTTGTATCTTCTTCAATAAATGTCTCTATTTTTCATATTAAATGGCTGGATACAGTCTGGACAGACCTCGTGTGTGTATGTATGTATGTATATATGTTTGTGTGTATATACATGTGTTCAAAGCTGATTCTTAATGACTGGTTTACCACATCACATCTGTTATTTGGGGAAAAAGTAATGGAAAAACCAAGGTACGTTTTGATTCTCACAAACGATTCTAACATCCAGGGTTGGGAAAAGCACTACAGGCTTATTTGCCTAGCCCCTCTCCCGACATTTCTGAGCATGCACATCTTATGGGAGGTGGGGTCGTGAATTTAAACGTAAGTCATCAGCACATCTGGTAAGAGATATCTGATGCCCAGAAAGCCTTCTCCACTAGTTCCTACATCTTTAGCTTTTGAAAAAGGAGGTTGCAATTGAAAAGAAAGTGATACCAAATTTCAGGAGACTCAGTGTGGTGTGAGACAGCAGAGGTCCACAGTCACCTAAGCGACCAGCCCAAAGAGAAATTCCAGACCTGAATCTTCTGGCAGTTTATGGAGCGTGGTGATACCTTTATTAAATGCCTTTAAGAGAAAGATTCGTTTGATTTTTAGAGAGAAACACAAAATAAATGTGCCTTCTTTTTCTTTTGAACCAGATTATACTGTGAAACAAGCAGTATAATATTACAATTCTCACTTCCTTTTTAAGAAAAGTATCTCTGCTTTTCCACTGAGATTATAGGCAGGAAAAACACCATAAAATGAGAAGGGCTTTTCCTGGAGTTCAAACGTGGTAGCTGCCACACTTGGAACCTGACTAGGGTGAGACCTCGTCATTTACATTTTCCTCTTTCAATCCAGACACACATACAGCCCGGTTCCTACTGATCTTCTAATTTGGAGCTTACACCAGCCATTCTGTAGGCTCCAAGTTAACCGACCTTCCTCTCTGTGAAAAAGTGAACAAACAGGGGCCATCGAAGGCCCACATTGTGGCCCGTTGACGAACTCAGTATTTGGTCTCTAGTATATGACTCTGTTTGAGTGCAGACCTACAGGCGGAGACCCCTGTGCCACTTGCTTCTTAGTGAGCTGGGCTCCCGGGCTACCAGCTCGCTGTGAACCCACAGGACCTCCAGCTCCGCAGGAACCCAGGCTGCAGAGCTGCTCTTCTCTCCAGACCTCTGCTCTACTTGCCTCAGCTCAGTGTTGAAGCCACACTCTCACTCCAGGCTCTAGAAAAAATCCTGGCATCAACCTAGCTTCAGGCCTGTGTCAGCTCGTTGGCAGGGAGAATTTCCTGTCTACCAGGAGGAAAGTCCGGTCACTGACGTTGGCAAGCACTTGCCACCTCCGCAGACAGCACAGCAAGAGGGCCGTGATTCCAGCTAGGGAAGAAGCAGGTGGCTGTTGATTCCTCCTGGCCAGCCAGCCTGAACACAACCTTGTTTAAATCAAAGGGTTTCAATCAAAGATTAATTTAAAAAAGAATGCTTCCACCTCCCACCACTTGAGTTAACCTTGATTTTGTTTGTTTTGTTTTTCCTGTTTATGCTCACACACACACAGCACATATAGTACATTTTATACACATATATGCAGATGGATATTTTTACTTAACATTGTACCATGTATTTTTAGTAAACATTTTCCATATTATTACTTACACTTCGTAACTACTTCAAGGGAGACCTTTATTACACGTGGCTGAACCCCACCTTACTTCATCATTTTCTAGTGGTGGACATTTAGGGCCACTGACCTCCTCTAGCCCCACCCCCTTCCCACACGATCAGATTGTGTGGGTGTCTTATGCTTGACTTTGGCAAATACAGCTCAGTCTTGAAATGTAAAATCAGAGTTTGTGGTGTGAATGATTCCTCAATGTGCAGTGAGCACACTGTGACCAATGCATCTGTGTTCTCTGTCTCCTCATTCTCTCTCTTTCCATTTTCTTCTTCCTCAGACCTTGGAAAACTTGAAAATAATTCCCAGAACTCGAAAGCAAACAAGCAGGTTCTCACATCACGTTTTCCACCCACATTCAAGGGACAAAAACAATACCTGACGGGGACATTCAGGAAGCTTTCAGACTGTCTTCCACCAGAACAGGAGCCATATGTATGTAGAAGAGGAATACGTAAGCCCCGGCAAACTGCGCTCTGCAGCAAGCCCCCCACACCTTTGCTGTTCACTCACAGAGCAATTGACAGCTGACCTTTGGGAAATGAGAAATGCTGTGTAACCTGCAGATTGGCCAGCTCAGGCAGCTATAGAAAAACATCACACTGGAGCAACTCAAACAACAGACGTTTAGTTTCTCATGGTTCTGGGGGCTGGAAGTCGCAGGTCAAGATTCTGGTGATCTGGTTCCCAGTGAGGCCGTCTGCCTGGACTGCAGATGCTGCCTTTGCACTGTGTCCTTGGGACATTTCTCAGTGCATGCCCTGGGAGAGAGGGAGATCTCTGGCACTTTTTTCATTTTTTAAAAATATATTCTATTGATTATGTTATTACACTTGTCCCATTTTCCTCCCTTTACTCCCCTCTACCCTGAATACCCCTTCCCACCCACTTTCCTGTCCCCCTTAGTTCATGTCCATGGGTCGTACATATGATTTCTTTGGCTTCTACATTTCCTATACTATTCTTAACCTCCCCCTGTCTATTTTGTACCTACCATTTATGCTACTTATTCCTTGTACCTTTCCCTGCAACCCCCTCTCCCTGCTGATAACCCTGCATTTCTGTGATTCTGTTCCTGTTCTAGTTGTTTGCTTATTTCATTTTTGTTTTTAGGTTCAATTGTTAATGGTGTGATTGTTGTCATTTTACTGTTCATTTTTTATCTTTTTCTTAGACAAATCCCTTTAATATTTCATATAATAAGGGCTTGGTAATGATGAACTCCTTTAACTTGACCTTATCTGGGAAGCCTTTCCATTCTAAATGATAGCTTTGCTGGATAGAATAATCTTGGATATAGGTCCTTGCCTTTCATGACTTGGAATACTTCTTTCCAGCCCCTTCTTGCCTGTAAGGTTTCTTTTGAGAAATCAGATGACAGTCTTATGGGCACTCCTTTGTAAGTAACTGTCTCCTTTTCTCTTGCTGCTTTTAAGATTTTCTTCTTCTCTTTAATCTTGGGTAACTTAATGATGATGTGCCTTGGTGTGTGCTTACTTGGGTCCAACTTGTTTGGAACTCTCTGAGCTTGAATTTCCTGGAAGTCTATTTCCTTTGCCAGATTGGGGAAGTTCTCCTGCATTATGTTTTCAAATAAGTTTTCAATTTCTTGCTCTTCCTCTTCTCCTTCTGGCGCCCCTATGATTCAGATGTTAGAACATTTAAAGTTGTCCTGGAGGTTTCTAAGCTTCTCCTCATTTTTTTGAATTCTTGTTTCTTTTTTTCTGTTCTGGTTGGATGTTTATTTCTTCCTTCTGGGCCAAACTGTTGATCTGAGTCCTAGTCTCCTTCCTGTCACTGTTGGTTCTCTATGTATTTTCCTTTATTTCACTTTGCATATCCTTCACTTTTTCCTCTATTTTGCAACCATATTCAACTACTTCTATGAGCATTCTGATTACCAGTGTTTTAAACTCTGCATCTGATAGGTTGGCTATCTCTTTATCACTTTTCTGGAGCTGTGATCTGTTCTTTCATTTGGGACATTTTTTTTTTTTGTGTGTTGGCACTTCTGCTACATAGTAAGGGGCAGAGCCTTAGGTATTTGCCAGGACAAGGCAACCCATGTCCCTGCGTTGTGGTGCTATATGTGGGAGAGGGGTCTGAGAGGGAACAGTGCCCATTGCTCAGCTCTCAGTGGCTTTCAGTGGCTATGCTACTCACAAGCAAATTGGGCCCTTCTGGTGCCAATTCCCAGGTTGGTGGTTTTGTGTACATTCTAGGATCTTGGGGGTCTCTCCAACAAACTCTCCTGTGAGGCTGGGAGTTTCTCCCTATACTGCAATCCCCATAGGTTTTTTCAGTCAGAGGTTTTGAGGCTTTATTTCCCTGTACTGGAACCCTGGGTTGCATGGTCTGTCTCACTTCCCAGTTGTTCCTCCCAGTTTATCTGCATGCAAATGTGGGACTGCCCACTCCACCAGCCTTGCTTCAACTGCCTTGCCTGGTCCGCCAGGCACCACCTCACCTGGTGCACGAGTCGCCACACACCCCAGTCCTCCAGCAGCCACCTTACTGTGAGTCCTCTCCACCTCGCTGCCTGTTTCTGCCCCTCCTACCGGTCTGGATGAATGTTTCTTCTTTAACTTCTTGGTTGTTGGACTTCTATACAGTTTGATTTTCTGGCAGTTCTGGTTGTTTTTTGTTTTTAAATTTGTTGTTGTCCTTCTTTTGGTTGTGCTAGGAGGCACAGTATGTCTACTTATGCCTCCATCTTGGTTGGAAGTCTGGAAGCACATATTTATTTTATATTCTAATTTAAGTAAACACAAAATATTTTCTATATGCATATGCTATATGTAGTTTAGATATGTATATGTATGTATATTTATATACTATAAACAAGTGATTTAATTATACATTCTTTCAAAATCAGAAAATTGGCCCAGGATATAACATTGTTTTTAAAAATTATTTATTTAGTTATTATTAATTTATACCTTTTATTCCAAATCATTTATTTGATTCTTGGCTTCATCCACCCTACTCTTGTTTCCCTGTAAATTGTTCTTAATTAGTGTATTCCTCATTTCTGACTGGATATTTTTTATGCTGCTGAGGTTCTCACTAAGTTCCTTGAGTGTCCTTATAACCAGTGTTTTGAACGCTGCCTCTGGTAGATTGCTTATCTCCATTTTGTTTAGTTCTTTTCCTGGCATTTTGATCTATTCTTTCATTTGGGCCATGTTTCTTTGTCTCTTCATTTTGGCAGCCTCCTTGTGTTTGTTTCTATGTATAGGTAAAGCTGCCTTGACTCCCTGTCTTGGTAGCATGGCCTAATGTAGTAGGTGTCCTGTAGGGTCCAGTGGCACAGATTCTCTTATCACCTGAGGTGGGTACTCAAGGTATGCCCTTTGTGTGGGCTGAGTACACCCTGCTTTTGTAGTTGAGCTTTGATTGCTGTTGGCAGGTCAACGGGGGGGGACTTGCCTAGGCCAGTCAGCTGCAAGGACTCGCTGTGACCACTGACCATCAATCTCTGCCCTCCATGGAGGATTCACGGGGCAGGCTGGTGGCACTCTGATGTAGTCTGTAGCTGTTGACTGAGTGCACGGGCTCTGGGGTTTCCCAGGTGGTGTAGGCCAAGGTCAGCCCCCACCTATGTTTGGCCCTGGGTCATCTAAATAATTTTTTTAAATTTGACATAATCAAAAATTCACAATTATTTATAGGAAATAATATAGACATCATGTACCCAAGTTTTCCCAATGGTAGTATCTTGCAAAATTGTAGTACAGTTTTGCAGCCAGAAACATGACATTTAGCAGTCAAAATCCAAAACACCCATTTCCCTCCCCCCGCCCAGTCCCTCTTTTACTCTTGGCAGCCACTAATATTTCTCTGTTTTTATAATTGAATATTTCAAGACTGTTATAGACATGGAATTACGCAGTATGCAACTTTAAGAAATTGGCTTTTTCACCACCATAATTCTCTGCAGATTCATCCAGGTGCTGTATGTACTGATAGTTCATTTCTTCCTGCTGCTGGTAACACTCCATGGTGTGGATGGGGCAGTTTGTTTAACTCACTGGAGGACACCAGCTTGTTTTTAGTTTCTGGTTATTATGCCTAAAGCTGCTCTAAATAGAAATTTTCATTTCTCCAGGGTAACTCTCCAGGAATGCAATTGCTAGACAAATGGTATTTTGTGTTCTATCTTAAGAAACTGTAAAACTGTCTTTTAGAATGACTGTACGTTCTCACCAACTACATATGAGTGATCTAGCTTTTCCATATCCTTGCCAGCGTTTGGTGGTGTAACTATTTTTAAGGAATTAGTGTTTTCTTAACCTCACCAGAGGATATGCTTATTGATTTGAGAGAGAAAGGTTGGGAGGGAGAGGAAGAGGAGAAAAACACCTGTTGGTTGCCTCTTACATGTGCCCTGAGGTGGAATCGAACCTGCAACCCAGGCACATGCCCAGACTGGGAATGAAATCTATGACTTTTTGGTTTATGAGAGGATGTTCCCACCAACTGAGCCACACTGGTCAGGGTGGTGTCAGTATTTTTTAAATTTTATTTTAGCATTTCTGGTAGATGTGTGATGATGTCTCATTATGTTCTCAGTTTGCATTTTACCAACTGATAATGACAGTGAATACATTTTTAGGTACTTGTTTGCCATCAGTATATCTTCCTCGGTGAAATGTTTATTCATGTCTTCTTTCTATTTTCTACTTGAAGTTTTTCTAAAATACTGAAATTTGAGAGTTTTTTAGATCTAATTAGATACCAGCTTTGATGGCTATGTGGTTTGAAAATATTTCCCTCAACTCTATAGCTTGTCATTTCATATGCTTAAGAAGGCTTTTTTTCCCCAACAGAGTTCAGGTTTTAATTTTGATTAAGTCCTATTTATTAATTTATACTTTTATGGACATAGTCTGGGAGCTATTTGCCTAGCCAAATATTCTGAAGATTTTCTACTTTTTTTTCTAAAGTTGTATAATTTTGTATTTTATATCCCACTCTCTGATATAGTATGAGGTAACTTTTGTATATACAGAGTAGGGCAAAAGTAGGTTTACAGTTGTGAGTGCATGAAACACAGGATTTATTCTTGAATAATTATTTGTTAATTATAGTACTATTTTCCGTATGAACAACTGTAAACCTACTTTTGCCTCACCCTGTAGTGTGAATTTGGGTCAGGGTAGTTTGTTTGTTTTTGTTTGTGAAGGTCCAATTGCACCTAGCATTGTTTGTTGAAAAGCTTTCTTTTTCACATTGAGGTGCCTTTGAACTTTTATCAAAAATAAGCTGGGCACATTTGTGTAGGTCAATTTCTGGACTTTGTATTCGATTAATTTTTGAAATTCATGTGATCCATCCATCCATACCATGCAGTCTGAATTGCTAGAGCTAT